>OMKI01045706.1:12792-30292 GCA_900302315.1 Phycis blennoides
AGTGTGCAAACATTGTTCCTTCATGTGACACAGCTACAGCACATATAATCCTTGAGGTCACGCAGTGATCAGCAAACACTCCACAAGTTGCACATGACAAGTATGTGTTGGCAAAATGTTGCACCATTACAAAATGTATTCCTACATACACACACACACACGTTAGAATCAGGTGTGGAGCAACAATCCACTTCTGCAGTTTATAGCAGTTTCACATGCACTTTGTATTCACAGTGGAAAGAACTGGTTATGGAAAGGAAATCTGCCTAGCCCTGTTATTCTGCTAGTCTTTGGATATGAATCATCATGAGATTAAATAAAGCCCAAGGCGTTGGAAGTCTGTCAATACATAACACGTACATGCAAATCCATACAAATCATAATCAATGTCTGCTAATGTGCATACAGCATTTTCCCTTATTATACGCCAAATGGGTGTGAACAACTGCAAGCTGTAGTAGGCACATAGTATTCGTGAAAGAGGACAAGTGAATCATGCCTCAAGTAGTAGCCAATGAAACAACAGGTTAACGTTCTTTAAAGACAGCTTCACATCCAGCCAATCCCACAAAGATACGAATTATCAGAAGCATACAGGAGGACAGTCCCAGTGTCTATCACAAATGAGTAGATTATGTTTGAGTCTCCCAAAGATGCACTTTCAGACCACATGAGAGCCACAGCAAACGTGACGGAAACACCCGGTAGCATAACAGCAGGGAGCCCGCACACCAGACACCAACAATGTTTGGGTACTCACCGATAACTTCTCAATACAGCTGGGGGTAACCCGGTAAACCTAGACGTGTATGATAGATAGAGCGTACGTCAATGCACGGCTGCATCATAAAACAGTATACAACGACCAATAAAAGGAAACTAGCAACCATGAAGAATATCCTTTAGTTGATGAAAAACGAAATAGCTTCACATTTCGTACATTATTGATCATCCAACTTCAAGCCATTAATCACAATGACCGTACGGGAGGCGCCTGAGCCTGGACCTGACAGTCAGTTCCACCCAGGCTGATGTTATGTTAACTGAGTTAGCATGAGTGCAGCGGAGACGGTTCACACAAGACATTCAACAGAACCACACACGTTCTGGTTAGCTTGTTAGCTGCTCCACTTACGTTAGGCGATCCAGTTCGAACAATGGTAGGCACTTCTTTCAGTTTGGAAATAAAGGTCCTCCTACAGTTCAAATATAACGCGAAAGTAACCCTACATAACACCTTTTATGAGTTTTCATCACGAACTACAATTCATCCATACTTTCCTATTTTAATGTAACTTCTATACTTTAGTTCGACGAGATAAAAAAAAAAAAAAAAGAAGTAGTCGTTGTTTTTGGCCAGTTGGCCAATCGGATCGTCCCATTCAAAGATAACCACGCCCACATAACAGTTGCGCGGCCAATAGATTTAAATAAAGTAAGAGCGTCATGCATTGTCGTCGTTCAGCTGTCAATGCCGAGCTGAGTGAACTAAGCACACACAGTGAAACTACACTACTGTTCATGTAGCCGAAGCATCACATGATAACACGTTCACATTTGTTGCAAGCAAAACAGCTGGGGATGTAGAGAGTTGTGTTTGGTGGAGACATCTGAGCAGGGTTACTGCACCTTAATAGCTCTTAATAGCCTGTAATAGCATGTATTTTTGTTGCAATGAAGCGTCAAATTGTATTACAAGCACATAGTCTCACGTAATACCTTTGCCACTTGGCCAAATACCTTCTTTAGCAGACGGACAGTAATCGGAGGAGGCTAGAAAGATGTTACCAAGCAACAGTAGACCTACTCATGTACGCCGTCGGACCAAGACCAGCCGAGTAGCGCAACAAAGTAATTCATTATTTATAAGGACACGGAACCGCCTGCTCCTGAAGACGTATCGTCACGTATAGATCCTGTAATTGCTGAATTATGTCAGCAGCAAGTGCTGGGCTGCGGATCCAAAACAGTCAAAATCGATGCAACGTGTGTGACCCTGATATCGGAAAACGGACCGGCAGTTCCATTACACAAGGTAAGCCTATTACACCACATGTGTTGTCACGCTGCAAATTGTTGCAATCCCTTTATGACAAAAAACAAACAGAAAACAAATAGTGCTTTACAATTTACAATAATGTCTTGGTCTTCATTTCATTTGGAAATCAGTTGAATAAGATCACACTCGCTACGCACAGGGAACCACACGTTCCCATCAACCAACCTCCCTGACTGATATCCAGGGATGTAATTGTAAAAATGAAGAAGGTGAAGACGGTATAACCCAGTTATTGACCATTCTAGTCATTTCACAAACAACCAGCGAGCATACAAACTACATTTATATATTGACAACATTTAAATCCGTGTTTAATAAAGAACTTGAACTAAGACTATTCATATTCCCCCTCCATTTGAATATGCGCAGAAGCTTCATTGACCAAATTATGGAAGACTTTGATGAGGACATTGAGGGACAGGACTCTTCCCAACCGCCTCGTACTGCAGTTCTGTGGGAGAAATGCTTCCAGCAAAGCATTTTTGTGGACCTGAGTGAGGATGAAAGTCTCCACTTTAGCGACCTGGAGAGTTCCTTTCCCGTGCATCTCTCTCAGGAGTCAGCTGCCTCTGAGGCCAGCCTCCACCTCAGCGGTAAGGGTTATCTCTTCTCATCAGCATCTCTACAAACCTCAATCTACCGCAACCAATCTACCTCCATATCGTATGGTCTACTTGTAAATGAACGGGTGTGACACAGCTTGGGTTTCATTTGATTAGATTCTCTGTTTATACTGTACTTCATGGATTAGTCCATAACATGTGCTTGATTTCTCCAATATTACAGGCTTTATTCTGATATGGTGGCCTTTTAATTCATCAGGCCCAGATGCGGGCCTGATGAAGATGGCAGATCATATTGTTGCAAGATGCACTTACTGTTTCTTGTTTGAAGTCTGATTTCTATGATTAGCCTGTACAATATACACTACATTATTACGCTGTGTGCATACTTATAAGCTCACTTTGAAGGCATTTAGGCCTGTAAGACACTTCAACTCCCTGCATGGATGAGCATGGCATCATGTGATCATATTGTTCCGTCATCACACAGGGAATGCACAGTTGTCAGCCCTGGAGGACTCCTCTTCGTCAGAATGCAGTAGTGCCAGCAGTAAGGATGAGGAGAACGTCGTGAAGGCCAGGAGCAACAACAGCCTAATGCCGGGGTCCCCTCCCAGATCCAGAAACATACAGGGTGAACGCCCATCCACCCAGGACGATGAAGACCTGGGGCAGAATACAAGCGACGAAGACCAAGAAGATTTACCCTTTGATGGTGACCTGGGAAGCCCTTACTTCAACCAGACGTCCAGCACTGAGAGGGACACGAGTTCTGAGGGAAGGGAAACCCCACACGAAAGCCCTACATTAAAAGGGATTGTAGATAGCAGGCATAACTACACTGCACAAAATCATTCTCTCACAGAGATGACCATTAAAGATCCAGAACTGAGGTCCCAGCAGCAGAGCCCTCATCGAGCCGAGGACCACAGCGGCGCCTCCAAACCAGCCAACATGGCCGCCCCCACATGCGCTGCTCCTGTTCCCGTAGCCCCACAACCAGACATCACCCAGCTTCTGCTGAGACATTTCTCCAGGGAAGAGCTTGTGTGCTCGGGTAAGCTGATCGAAGCGGAAACCCTGCCAGAGGTTTCGCTCCTGGAAAGCGTGGATGACACCCTGCACAGCACGGCACTCAAAAACAACCCAGCGGGGATTCCGAGAGAGGACGATACAGGCAGGGGGATCCCAACCGAGGATAATTATACTCATCAGTGGTCCTCCGAAGGGAGCTGCGACAAGACCGCCGATGATGGGAGCGACTCTGCCTCGGAGACGGCAGACCGTGTGGAACAGCGCGCCGATGACAGCGTGATCGAGGACCTCTCCTCTGCCGCACGCGGCGGCGCGTCAACCGCTGACACTCCTGAACACGCGGGCGAGGATCGGCGTCTAACGACGAGGGACGCGGCCGTCGACATCGACAACGCTCCTCTGGTCCGCGCGCGCTCGTGCAGCGAGCTGAAGTACGGCCAGGGTCAGGTCCACTACCCGCTGCCCGACTTCTCCAAGGTGCCCCCCAAGGTGAAGATCCCCAAAGCCCCCAGCTGCCCCATCACCACCACCGCCGCCACCGCCCCGCCACCGCCACCGCCACCGCCACCAGCAGCAGCAGCAGGCCCGCGTCTCAGCCCCCCAGCACCATGCACAGAGCCCAGTCATCCCCAGGCATCCTGGGGCTGATCAGCCGGGTGCTGGAGGATTCGGTCCAGGTTCCAGAGCGGCCCTATGTGTTCCCGGACCCGGAGAGGCACACCACCCCGGGGACAGTGCATTATCTACAGGTGGGTGGGAGAGAGACACACACTGATGATAATTCTGTTAGTGTGATAGTTGATAGTGATTGTCTGATAGTTGTTGTGCTTGCAATATACTTTCACTTCCACTGTGTTTCCTCTCTTCTCTCGTACTTCTCTTAGGCCGAATATGATAAATTGCTAACCAAATATGCAGAGGCAGAGAATCTGATCGATGAAATGAGGCTAGGAAACAAAGTAAGTGTATTATCTTTGTAGTTCTTTGTTGCGGGTTACATTTTGATATAATCTAATATGTTTCAAAATTAGTCATGTGACCAAAGTAATTGCGTTGGTAAATTTGTTCACAATTTAATAAAAACAATGTTTGACAGCCTCAGACACCTTCTGAAGATCTACTCGAGTTAGACTGTGTGGATTATCAGGGACTCCAAGGGAGCCATTTTGAAGCCTCCATACCACCTCATTCTCCTCCAGCAGGTAAAGTTATCTTTGGTGTCTGACATTTGATATTATGACAGCAAGGCATCACGCAATGAAGTGGAACTGGTTCCCTTAGTAACAAGTGGGGTCAAGTGACGGGTTCTACAGACACAGACATGTTTTGGGAGCAATTGCTGCAATTGCCTTGGGCAAACGTTGGAATTTTTGAAGTGAAATTACTTCTAAATAATGAGATGTATATTACTCTCCGCTGATGTATATGTATTCCAGTAATCAAATTTTTGTTAACAAATCTTAGCAGCATATTTGCATCATCGCAGTGTCTTATGGATTCTTGTTTTACATTTATTTTTTGTTCAGTCAAATTTAGTGAGGATCTTTTGCACAAAAGCACCATTAAGCAGCTGAATGAAGTGCCATTCAGCCAGCCCAGTGAACAAGAGCCTACTGATGGTGAAAGAATGACCACTGAACTAAGAGACATCATCAGTGAATTCATGAAAAAGGTAAACATCAAAGTTATATTCCAAAGTATAAATCAACATTCATACATAAATGCATCATTAGCCATGTTAATTATTTAACCCTCCAAAAAAATATCTATTTCATTTAGGTTGAGGAATTCAAAGGTAACCTTAACAATTCATCAATTAGCCTTGCGGATCAGCACATGGTAAGCTCTGTTCTCCATACTCATAAAAGACACAGCAGCATTTACTGCTGTATCCTTCCCCATACATTACTTCCTCATTTGTTTCATCAGAACATACTTCATCACTGCATCTAGTTCACATGGCATTGTTATATTGTTATGTAACGACTTGTGTGTGTGTGTGTCTGTAATGTTCTATCTTTAACTACTGTATAGTAGAAGTATACACCGTAGTGCTTGTCTGCCAATCTATTTGTGTGGTGTGTGAACTGCGATGCGTCTCAGATGTTGAGGAGCATGATGGAGGCCCAGGACCAGCTGGAGAGAAAGTACATCAGTAACAAGGAGGAGCACAGAGCTCTGGAAATGCAGAACTACATTGGCCTCTGCAGGAACACCGGCACCTTTGACCCTGACAGGTCAGAGGTTATAGCAGAGCTCTTGAGTTGTATGTATGCTTTTATAACACAGCCCTACTGCTCTTCTGCAAGGTGGAGGCGTGCGTGTGCGTGTGTGTGTGTGTGTGTGTGTGTGTGTGCGCGCATGTGTGTGTCTACATGTGTGTATGTCAACGTGTCACCTGCTTGCATGCGCTACACACCTGTGCTCTGTACTGTGTGCAGGCTGGTAGAGGGCGACATATTCAGGATAGGCATGCACTTGGAGGACGTTAAAGAGATGATAGACAGAAACGTGCTCAGCCATGTCTCCCCGCCCCACTCATCGTCCACACCTGCACCCATGTCCCCTATGCCATCGCTGGGCGTGAATCCCTGTCAGCCTCACATTTCTGACCCCTCACCCTCTTCATTCCACTATGAGGTAATGCACGCGGTCACTCATTCGGGTTCTCACTTATACACTGAGAGGATGCTTTGTTTTCTGCACACTTTTTTGTGTGCGCAGGTTGTACAGGTGTTTCTGTGCGCTTATGTGTGTGTGAGTGTGTTTGTGTATGTGTGTATGTAAATGCAAGTGCGTGTGGGTGGGTGTATGTGTCTGCGTATCTGTATGTGTCTGTGTATGTGAGTGAGTGTGTGAGTGCATTCGTTAATGTTTACAAACATGCATGCAGACGCGTGTCTGTGGGTGTGTGTGTGTGTGTGTGTGTGGGTGTGAGAGTGAGTGTGTGGGTCAGTGTGTGGGTGAAGGCTCTGACCTGGTCTCATGTTGCAGGAGCCAATTGCCTGGTTCCCTGCCTCAGCCTATGAGATGTGGGGACCAGCAGAATACAAGGAGGATGAAGAGAAGGAGACCAGTGAGGACCAGGGAAACAGCGAGCTGCAGCAAAGCACAGAGAGCTCACCCACTCACTCCTCTGAACACAGCAGCCCTCCTCCACAGAACTCACATACCGATCCCCAGTAAGATTGACCAATTTTCAACAAACCGCATATCTGATCTGTTATTTTAATGTCATCATTTCATGATTGATCAATGATTGATGTTCAGGCTCTGAAATGCTGTAAATGTATATGGCATGCTTAGTCATTGACAAGATTCAATAGGATTAGACAGTGAATAACATTGTGTGAGTGTGCATGTGTGTGTGTGTGTGTGTGTGTGTGTTTGTGTGTGTGCGTGCACGTGTCCGTATCCAGTTAATAGGCCAGTCTGCCTTCCTATGGGGTGGGTACTGTTTCAGGTACAGTGTAGAGTTCCCCAGGGCAGTGGGAATAACAAACAGTGTCTTAATTTGTCCTCTGTGTGTGTGTGTGTGTGTGTGTGTGTGGGTGTGTGTGTGTGTCTTTGCGTCTCTGTGTTTCCAGCTGGTTACAGGACTCTCTTGAGGGACTGGACATCACTGCTTCTGCTGCTTCTGCTGCTGCCGCTGTTGACGATGAAGAGGAGCAGAGAGTGGAGAGGAGCTGCAGCTTCTCAGAGAGGAAGGTTCCGGACGATGCCTTGGCCTGTGTGACTGGGTCCACTTCGTCCTCAAGACAAACACAGTGGACACTGGAAAGGTCAGTGTTGTTGTTGTTGTTGTTGTTGTTGTTGTTGTTGTTGTTGTTGTTTGGAGAGAGTCTGAATAGATGAACTCGGACTGACTTGGATCGGACTGCACTTGATCCCTATTGAATAATGTATCCCTCATACGTTTATCCCAACGCACGCTTTCTATCACGCCGCAATCTAAGTGAGAAAGCACTGGACGCTGACCACAGTGTGGCTGTGGTCGGTCGGCAACGAGCCTAGAGAATACATTAGGGTGTTATCTGTTGTGGTTTGGCTTAGTGTGATAGTGTGATAGGTAATGCTCACTACTTTTCGAGGTGAACGAGGTGCCTGTGTATGCAATTTTGCTGTTGTGTGGCCACAATGTCTCAAGTGAACTGTAAGTTTCGAGTTAACATTCACTTTGCAAAAACTGTACATCAATACAGAATCTAGTTGAAAGTAAAAGCAAAAAGTGTTCCTCCAAAATTGGCATATTAATAACATATCATGAAAAATGTGTGAATACAACATATAATATAATTACTATTATTCTTGTTTGTCTTTATTACAGCATTTACACCCAAGACAGTTCCCTGGGCACGGGCAGTGAGTGGGAGTTGGCTGCTGGCAATAGTCTGGCTGGTAATCACAGTCTAGCTGCCAACAATAGCCTAGATAGTAGCTATAGCTTAGCTGCTATTGATAACTTGGCTGCTAGCGATTTCCCGGCTGTAGAGCTCTCCTGTGTTTCAGAGACCCACAGCTTATCCCTATCACAGGTCAGTGGCTGCATGTAATGTATAGCTGGGTACTGTTGTTACAATCTTAGTAAAAATCTTTAGTCTCTTATAATTAAAGTGGAAATTTTGAAGAGCTCCAAAGATTTGTATTTAAATAAATGTAATTTAAGTCACTATCGCTGGATGAGATACATACATAATACATTACTCCAATGGGGATTGAGACAATGGCCTGCTGATGAAAGTATTAAGTGTTATCATTTGCAGTATTAGGAATGTAATGAACTGGGTGTGACGTTCCAGCCACGCCTTCAAATCACAAATCCCTGTAAGGGATGTGTTTTCCATCACCCAGCAGGGGTTGTTCTATTGTTCTGAGTGTATTGTGGAGCTACTGCAGCACAGCTCCTCAACTCACTAGTGTGTAGTGGCGTTTTTCTGCCATAGGTGCCGCCAAAAACAATAAAACAGATCTTCTAGTTTGCCACTTTATAAAGTTTGTTGTGAAAAAAAAAAAATATAATATAAATATTGTAAATATATTATAAATTATAAATATAAATATTATTTTAGTCCTTTTTTTGGTCACATGGCCCAACATGAGATGGTATTCAACTTCGATATGTTTTTAACTGAATATGTATGTGTTGTTATTGCAGTGTATTGTATTTACTGTGTTGCCATGTAATGATGTTGGCATGTTTTCATGGGGCGTAGAGGATCGTGAGCCCAGAAACTGACAGCGGCTTCGGAAGCTCTGACTTGCTCCAGCCAGGCGTGCACCAGTCAGACCTACTCACAGAGAGGTACAGTTCAACACGCGTCGCATTCTTTGCCAAGACGGCAATAAGTACTGAGTAATTACCAAAGACAATTTGGCAGATCATGTTTCACCAATGCTGGACTGAACCACAAAATAACACATCGTTTTTTTGCCTCCATGCCGTAACCCTGAATTGAATCTGAACCGTGAGCCGTCTCTTTCCCGTCCGCAGCGACGGCGCTGTCGTGCACCCCGGCGGTGATGGCTTGAGTGTCTCGGACAGCGAGGACTCCAGCTCCGCCCTCCAGACGGCCATCCACCCGCCGGCCCACCCCACAGACCCGCCCAGGAGGAGGGTGACGATGTGGAGCAGCCCGCCGACAGCCAGCCGATCGGAATCCCAGACGCAACGCGTCCTGACGACGACGCCCGGAGGCGGGGTGGCGGCGGCGGCGGCGGCGGCGGCGGCTGTGGAACTGTGGGTGGAGACCACCGCCAAGGAGCGTCCAATCGGGCGGCAGGGTGAGGCGGCACGGATTCCACAAGTGGAAAAGGGGGAATTCATGGACAAGCCGGTTGATTGGCTGATTAATGACACTGACCCCGTCCCCACACAGGTCATCTCCACCAATCCAGTACCAACCAGGTTAAGCACCACCTATCAGAGCCCACCCTCGGCGAGGCCATGCACGCCCCCCAGAGATCTGCCCGACTGCACTCCTGCTCGTGCAACAGGTCTGTGGATGGAAACAATCGAAGAAAAAGACGCCCGTTCCTGCTTTGCATTCTGTTTTGCTTGTGTCCTTGACTCACCCTTTTATTGTATGCTGCTGTTAGTAAAGGATTAAGGAATACAACACAATCTAGTGAGTGGCACCAAACAGCTGTGTGTGTGTGCGTGTGTGTGTCTGTGTGTGTGTGTGTGTGTGTGTGTGTGTGTGTGTGTGTGTGTTGAAGTGAGGCCCTTGCGGCCCTGCAGACGGAGATGTCTCAGCTGAAGAAGGACCTAGAGGATGGTTTGGTCCAGCTCCCCCATCTGGCTCAGAAGATGGACTATCTCACCTCTGAGTTCAGACTGGACCGGCAGGACCGCCAGTCCAAAACCCGACCCAGGAGTCAAACCAGGAGAAGCATCAACAGGTAGAGAGAGACATACTGTATGTAGTGTAACTGATGTATATACATGAGTGGAGTCTGTGTGTGTGTGTGTGTGTGTGTGTGTGTGTGTGTGGTCATGGTCATGGTCATAATGGTCCTTTGATGTGTAGTTTGTGGAAGTCGGTGGGCCGGCGGTCCGAGCTATGGGAGGATGGAAGCCATCCCGGCTCCAGTCCCTTGAAGTTAGAACACTGGATCTCATCGGACACGGAGCAGAGCAAGAGCAAAGTTAAAGCACACCTCTTTTTCTCTCTCTCTGTTTCTCTTGCACTTTGTCTTAGACTTTCTCTCCTTTTCTTTCTCTTTCTCTCACAATAAAACACACATCTCTCTGACACACACTTAAAAGCACCTTAGTCTCTCTCTCTCTCTCTCTCTCTCTCTCTCTCTCTCTCTCTCTCTCTCTCTCTCTCTGTCTGCCTCTCTCTTGCTCTCTCTCATACATTTGCCCATGCATGCACGCACACACACACGCACACACACACACGCACTTGGTAATGCATGATCATTTCCTAATTTCCCCATCATTTCCCCTTACAGATAGTGGTAAGGCAGATGACTCAACGGTGATGCTGCAGTTCCATAATGCACCGGTAGGAGGCAGTAGAGAAAGCAGTAGCAGCCTCCACTTGTGTTCTGAGCTGCCCAGGGAACCACAAGGCACAATACATGCCTACAGAGGTCAGTGTTGCTGTTGCTTTTGTCCCCAAATTAATTTCCAACACCCAACAGGTGTTGGAAATTATCGACGGATAATTTGCTATTGTTTCGCACGGTTCACACTCCTATTTATGTGTTGTTGTCATTGTTGTTTTTAGCAGGGAAGGACGTGAGGAGAGTGCACTCCAGAGATAAGTTGTGTCTCCTGTCTCCTCCTTCTCTCCAGAAGCCGCTCCTCCAAGTCAACTACACCTCCTCCTGTAGCCTGCCGGCCAGGTGTCCGCTCACTCATATCAGCACGCTAATTGTAATTCCAATAGTAATTTTGAAACCGTGAAACCATGGATTCTCATGGATTCATCCTCCACTTCTGTTTATAGTTATAAAGTGAAAGAGCCGATGCAGCCGGCACCCAACCACCGGAAACGTTCCGTTCAATCGGATTCCGCTCTGTTGCCAAGCAACGTGTTCTTCCAGCGCACGCCGTCGCCAGCGCCGGAGCATCTGAGGACAGGCGGCAGGGCCTCACGACGCAGGGGGAGCAAGGTGAGACAGGGTGGATCCTCCTCACGCCACACTCGCAACATGTCGTTTTCTAAAGATCAGCAGTATAGGTTTCAGAGATCCAAAGATCTAGCCTACACGAGAGAGTACCGCCGTGCGGTGAGAATGGCCACCCATACATGAGCGTGAACACATACATGTTGCTGTACATTATTTGAGAATTAATAAGTAATCGAGAAATATGGTTGTTTTTTTTATAATACTTCTTGATTGAACAATACACAAACTTTTACGAGTTGAGCTCTACATTCACTTTTTACTATTTAGTAATTTAACGGACTATCCGGATTATCCTAAGAGACTTGCAGCGAATAACAAGATAATTAAGACAAGTCGTAAGGGGTTATTACTCAAAGGATGCTTTCGGGTTGTGGGTATTACGTTCTGAACTATATATAGGGAATTGTACCCTCAGATTTCGGGCAGCACTTCAAAATGGTGCCATCCATTCAGACAGTCCAATAGGGCACTGTATAAGGAACAAGTGAACACATCACGGCGACAGTCTGTTGTATTTGGCCAGGAGGAAGAGATGAACCGGACTCTGGATCGGGCTCTCGAGGCGGCGCGCTGCATGAAGAGGACCACGGACCGCATGGCCAAGAGCCTCTCAGCGGACTTGGCCAAGGCTCAGCTCCATAGGAAGCTGCAGCATACGCAGCCACTAGGGGGCAGAAGAGGGACCGCCTTGTGAAACAGCGGCCTGCAAAGCACTTTGTCACGTCGACAGTATCTACCTGCTCTGACAACCTCTTGACCAACAGCTTATAGGGGAACCGTCACGCTCGCTTTTTCTAATGAAAGAGAAAACAGTGTGAAAATTGCCCTTTACCAGAAATACATAGAATATAATTTGAATGTGTATGTCATTTCTCTATGTTTGATCAAATCTTAATTTATTTACATTTCAGTTTCTTTGCTCAATATGCAATAATTTACCTGTTCTTATAAATTTTTTGTCGTATTCTTTGCAATTTGAATGTTGAATGTAATGAGTAGAAAATTCATCACATTGCATCACGTTACAAATCTGAAATCTTGCTTATACCAAGTGCTTTTACCATTTTTTTTCTAAGCCTGTCACTGGTGTTTCTTATTAAAACCTTCATAAAGTTGTAATAAAAGCAATAGAGGGCATCAGGATGCTGTTGACCCCCTTTTGACCTTCAGATGTGGGGTCACTGTCACTGACCCACCAGTTACCCAGCATGCAGCTGGATATGAATATAAATATATATATATTTGGACCAAAAGTGTACAAATATTATTAATTTAAAAATTAGGTCAGATTAGCAATATTATATTTCTGGAAAATTCCCATTCAGTCACCACTAAGAGTATCAGCTTTTGTTCCCCCTTAAAGCTTATTTGCTCATTCGATGCCTCGCCTGTCCAGCCTGATAGCCTGTGGGCCCTGTAAAGTAAATGAGCAGGTGCTGTGATACGAGACTCCCCACTGTCCATTGTTTGGCTTTTTATTGTGGGATTTCAGCTGACCCGGTTGTTGTTCTGTAGGGGTGTCAAGCGCTCTCACGACGCTGCCACCTGCATTCCTGACTGCTCCTCGTCAGCCCTTAGCAGAGTCCTCCATTGTAGGAACTCCCACCTCCAGGCCAGGCGGGGATGGGACGACCCTAAGGGTCAGGAATCCGTATTCTCTCCATCGTCAGGTGCATTCTCGCACGAACACGCTCTCTGTCCCGTTCTCTCTTTCTCCCGATCTATGTCTTCCTCTCTCTGTCTCTCGCTGAGTCAGAGAGTCACAAAAAAATTTTATAATTTCAAATGACCCCATTTGACAATAAAGATTAACCATCTTTTTTTGTACATGATTGACTCAAATGAATGTTTGCTAACAATTACATGATAATATTCTTTTTACGGAGTAAATCACCAACATACACCTCGCTGGACAATTGAGAATATTGACGTAGAAATAAATATGAGCTTTTTGGTACAGTGTAAGCATTTGACAATGGGGAGCAGAGATTGCATCACAGATTTGTAGTTCAAGTCTATCACATTTCGTTCAGGCTTTTATTTTGAAAAGGTGTCTGCCATTCTCTGGTGTTCATGGGCCGACCCAGCCCATCTTCATAACAGAGGACTGAGGACAGCGGTCCCAGGAGGCCATGTCACTATTATTCACACTGTAAATTTGAAAAGCCTACACAGCCTTAGACATGTTGTAACAGTTTCACCGAACCTTAATCTGTAACTTTATGCAACCAGTAGCTCCCATGGTTTGTTATTTTCAAACAAGTGGTGGTAAAATGGTTACAATGGTTTTAGACCATCCATTCTATCTCAGTGCTATTTTAACGTGTGTTTTTCATGTTTTAATAAATGGTCGATATTAGTTGCTTAAAATGCAGAATACTGTTGAAGCTGTATCTAAATCCTTTCCAAACGGTTGTACTGTGGAATGTGGAATCATTTATTTAAAATTGTGAAAGATACATCAATTGCAGATGCTATATCATATTCACATCCATATGTGGTTGCCAGTGTTACGATGGAAACATCAAGGTGTGTATGGGCTCTTGATATATTTTTGTCCAAGCAATGTCAAAGGGTTTTATTGACTTTCGACCACAATTGAGAAATTGACAAATTGACAAATAAGTCATAGAAGTGGGGGGCATATCAGGTGGGGAGGTAGATGCTGATAAAACAAGTAATATAGAGTAAGATTGGAGTTCTACACATATTTATGTTACATATAAAAATATGCGAGAAGATGAAAACCTAGAGATAACCACATGCCCACTGAGCACCACAGAGAGACCACACCTCCTCTCTCCTGATAGGCTATCCACAAAGCCCAGACGGGGAGGAGTCTAACTTTCGGGCTGTTTGGTATTTGCTGATTTGCTGAAACAATAAAGCAACTGCCGTATGAATGAGGAAAAAAATATGAAGTTAAATTTAAGGATGAGCTCCCCTCGCCCAAGGTCAAAGACAAGAAGAGCGACAGCCTGGAGGCACACTCTCACAGGCTGAAGAAGGAAGCCTTACTGCAAGACATGGCTGGTACAGATTTAAGGATGCTCGCTCTGTTGGTTCTGCTGGGTGTATCGCAGGTAAGGAGATTAAAGTCATTATTCAGTGGATCGAGTACAGTCGTACGTCTTTGTATGATATTGAGGGAACGGGGTGACGTTGTCAAAAGTCCCAGGGTGTATCTTTTATGTTTGTGTGTGTGTGTAACGTTGCACTGTGCATTGTGTATTGTGCGAGGACACTGGAGAACACAGGCTCTTTTGAGTATCACAACTGCTGTCAACAAGTGTGTGTGGCTCGCGGACCCTTAGCTCAATAGACAAATTCATTCGGACCTGAAACAAATACCTGCCCTGCGCTGTGCTGAAATCTGTGCTGAGTGACGGTAATGTGCAGTCTGCTGCCCCTCACGCGCTGACAATATGATACAAGGGATCATTTGCCCCAGGGGTCTCATAATGTAAAATACCAGCTCTAAAATGGCTCTTCAGTCTTCAAACTAAGTTCCTGTGTTGAAAGTATTCCAGTTTTTTTTGTTCCCCCCCCCCTTAGAAATTGATTTCCACTTTTGCGTAGCATTTTGGAAAATTCATATTTTGCTGCATTCTACTTTCAGATACGCGCACTGGAGCCCGACGGTAAATGAACTGCCCTTTTCTCTTCGTGGCGCTCTACTGCCACACCGAATGGACATCGCTCGTCACGGCCGTCACATAAACACGTTTTTTTTGAATGACCCCACAAACCTATTTACTGTACCTGTACACGTGTTACACACGTTCTCAGCTCACAGGACCACACTAAGCCGCCCCCGTGTCTCGTCCCGCAGTGGCCGTGTACACCGTGACATCGCGGAGCGTGACCATGCGGTGGAAGATGTTCCCCGGCGCCAGCCACTACAAGGTCCAGGCAAGGCCCGCCGAGATTGTCCATTACCCGCCGGCCTTCTTCCTGTTCAACGGCGACACGGTGATCGGAGGCCTCAACACCCTGTTCCCCAACACGCTGTACACCGTGCGCGTCGACGCCATGGACGACCACCTCAACGTCCTCAGCTCCATCGGGACTGAGGAGGCGCTCACAGGTCAGCTGACCTGACCCCCGCGCGCACTTTCACTTCCTGGTGGGAAGGGTCGACCCAATATGAATTCATTCGATGATTCCTTTGTTTTGTTTTGTTTCATTGTTTTGTATTGAGCGGTCCCATGACGACCAGGACGTCCGTAAAAAAATCACAAGTGGGTTCACGTCAGTGTGACCTTTGACCTCTGACCCCCGCAGCGCCCGAGGTGCCCGAGATCGACGACGCCTACTCGAAGCAGAGCGGCAGCATCACGGTGGAGTTCAACACGGTGCCCGGCGCCATCGGCTACATCCTGAGGGCCCAGTCCGAGGTCGGGGACTTCTTTGAGGAGACCCAGGTCGTGGGCTCCCCGGGCACGGTCCTGGGCCTCCTGCCCTACACCGACTACACGCTCAGCGTCATGTCCGTCAACGCTGGTGGGCGGAGCCAGCCCTCGTACCCCGTCGAGCTCAGGACAGGTACAGACCGCCGTGATTTGACCCGTCGTTGACATTCCGCACGCTCTAGTACGTTAGCCTCGCCGCGGATACTTTTGCTAGCACTAAAACGTTTCATGGCGCTCAGCAACCGTGGCGATTAACAAATGGACCAATATCACACGATGAGCCCAACCAGTCTAAAAATAGCAATACATCAAACGGGATTACATGTAGGATTTTTTTAGGATGGCCAATATCTTAAGTTGTAGAACAGAACAGCCTGCTGGCTGGTTTCTCTTATATTTGAAATGTGCTGGTTTTGCCCAGTAGGAAAAAGAGGACGCGACTTCTAAGAGCAGATCATGGCAAATGTTCTTTCACAATGTCTGTTCTTTCACAGCTCTTTAATGTGCACATTGTTCCTTTATGATTATAACTAACACGAGTTTATGATTGTTATTGTCTGCTCTGAGTGCACAAGCTTCAGCAGGCTGCAGTTCACTTTTTGGCCAAAGGGGCCAGTAAGGTGAGAAGGTATTTCCGATGCTTATCCAAAGTGCCTTTAAATCTAATGCACCTGCTGAATACAAGGTGTTCAAACAGACCCGTATTACAAGCTCTGCCGTCATGGGTCCAGTAAAACGGCAAAAAAATAAATAAAATGAATAAACCTTTGATGCTAGGGGGGTGATAATGAACGAGAATGACGAAAACCTGCCGCCATCATTTCTGTAGGACAATACGTGGCCGTCTCACTCCGCCGGGGATAAGAGGCTATCGTGTCACCGTGTCTTATTGTCTCGGTGTTTACTTCAGGTAGACAAACACAGCGAGGGGAAACCGTATACACGCCCTTTGCATGGCCATAGTTCTCAGAATATGAAAAGAGAGTCCTTGAGAACTGGGTTGTCTCCTCTCCCCGAGCAATACTGGACGTAACGCGATCACGGGGGGGGGAATCGATTCCGCCGCGCCACACCTCTGGTGCTGCTCCCATGAAACCTGCTGGTGGGGCGGGGGAGTGGAGCAACTGGTAGAGCAAGGCTTCAACAGAGCCAGGGCTGTAGAGTCTGATCCCCACCCCCGTGCCGAGTGCGGCAACGGCAGTTCCTAAAGAATGACCCTTCAAATGATTCCAAGCCACCCGGTGGCATTTGCATTTACATTGAGGATCATTCAGCAGACGCTTTTATCCAAAGCGACTTACAAAGAGTACGTTTGTCATAAGAAGGTGAAACATTTCATTGCTGCTAATACAGTAAGGAAGTCCCCAGAACAAGTTTTAAGCGTTTCAATTGCTAGGTTAACCATTGCTAGTATAAAACATCGCTGACGACTAAGTGCCAAGTTAACAAAGAGCAATTAAAGTGCCAAGACGTACAACAATAAGAGCATGAGGGTAGGGTTGTGCAGGGTACCAATGCAGGGTACCATGAACCAATGATGGGGGGAGGGGGAGGGGTGGAAGGGGAAAGACAGCATTCCCCGTCACAATGGGGCCCGCGAAGTGATGGCCGCCCGCCTCGTGCTCTCTCGCCCCTGCAGTGGTGGTGGCCCCGGAGCTGGTCACCAGCTCCGAGAGCAACAGCTCCATCTCGGTGAGCTGGCCGCCGGTGGAGAACGCCGCGCTGTACACCCTCTGCATCATCGAGCAGGGCTCCGACAAGCTGGAGAAGCTCAACACCACCGAGTCGTC
>OMKI01045728.1:2342-13947 GCA_900302315.1 Phycis blennoides
GTAGAACCCCCACCCCCCCCCCCCCCCCCCCCCGGGGTCTTTCAAGTCCACACAGATGAGATTTTTGGCTGTTACGCCATTATGTTATACCATACATCATTGGAGTACCAAAGTAATGTCGTTGTTCTCTTTCACAGGGAACTGTGGCCTCCGGTAGCCAGGAGGCAGAATCTGAACACGATAGTTTTGAGAACAATCATGGTGGGGACAACTGCACAACACACCCCGTCACCGGGTTTACATTTACTTTTCATCCAAAGCCACTTGCGGGTCGGGCTGAGCACCGTCAGATGAAAAGACACTAATGTTCCTCTGCCCGTCCGTAGACCAAAGCTGCGGGTCTGGTGGTGAGATGGGAGACTCCCCAGAAGATGACCACACCCTGCTGGAGAGCAAAGACCCGGAGAAGGCCTGCGAGACGGAGGTGGAGGCGGAGGTGGAGGCGGAGGTGGAGACGGAGGTGGAGACGGAGGTGGAGACGGAGGTGGAGACGGAGGCGGAGGTGGAGGCGGAGGCGGAGGTGGAGGTGGAGGCGGAGGTAGAGGTGGACGCCCTCATCGCCTCCTCGCAGCACCAGGAGGACTCCAAGGCCTCCAGCACCACCAGCAGCGCTGATACAGACTCCCCCGTCATGGTCAATGTGGATGTAAGGGCGCGGTAGAATGCTGACTCTTCACTTGGAGCCTTTTGAAGCTTTTTAAAAGGGGAAGAGAGCCTCTTTAGGTCACATCTTGTCCTCGTGGTTAATTTGGTCAATGCTGATGATAACAATATGTTGTTGTTTGGTTGGTGTTTGCGTTTTGTAATCTGTCATGAAAAGCGCACACAAGGTTCTTCAAAACATTTAAAAGTCACGGTGTGAGTAATGCTGTTTTGACCTTTGGTGAAACCAGGAGATGGGCTCGGGGAACACCAGCCAGAAGTCTGACGAGGAGGACTTTGTGAAAGTGGAGGAGCTGCCGCTGCAGCTCAGCGTCATGTGTGAGGTCAGCATCTCATCAGCACCCCCCCCCCCCAGTCTGGGATCTCCTCAAAGTATTTCCTCTCCACATTGCATTGAAACGTGTGGCCCGTGCCCTCAGGATTTCCCTCAGTAAATTCATGTCTCCCTCAGTACATTCATGTATTCATGTGGACTTTTTTTTTTTTACTTAGTATCTTTTTGTTGTCCATATTATTCAGGCAGTTTTTCCTTTTTTTTTGCCAGCCTGTTGATGCTGTATGTTGTGTGTGATGTCTGGTAAGCTACCCTGAATTTCCCCCACGGGGATCAATAAAGTATCTATCTATCTCTCTCTCTAGGAGGAGCTCCAGAAGAGGATTGTGGAGGAGCAGCAGAGCAACCGGCTGTCCTCTGCGCTGGTGCAGGACGCAGAGGCGCTCACCGGGCTGGCGGGGAACGCGCAGGCTCTCAAAGAACCGGGTAGGGCAGCGTCTGCTGGGGCCCGGGGCCGCCCTCTCGCCGCGCGGTACAGTGTGCCTTTGTCTTAACACCGCCGTTCTGTTCCCCTTTGCAGAAACGAGCGGCGCACAAAGTGCATGAAGAAGTTGACTTTCAGTTTTTCCACCAACCACCACCGCCACCAATTTCTTATTCTTTTCGCAACACTTATACATGCACACGTAAATGTTCTTGTAATGTATAATTAGTTGTTTTTTTTTTTTTTTTAACTGATAAGTATAGAAGAGCACTGGCGGAGAACATGGAAGGTAGCGGTGACACGTAACACTAGTTCTGTAATCTGTTGTTCATCCACACTCGGTTGTTGTTGGGGGGGGGGTTTTTAATGATTCACGGGCATGACGGTTGATTCTCTTCATGGACACCAACGCGTGGGTCCACATGCACAGTGATTTGTTTGCTCGTTTTAGATTCGCGGCGCCCGAATGCTGCTCGCTAGTTAACAAAAAACAAACAAAAAAAAACGTAAGAATCGGTTTGAATCTTTATAGTATTGCCTTCTGTTCGATATATATAGTATTGCCTTTTTTGTTCTTTCTTTTTGTGATGGGATCACCTGAAATCCTGCGATGTAACTTTTTTTGCCGTCCCCATGGCCTTATGATTCTCCAGCTCTTGAGCCATCTCTGCACTTTGTTCCAGAACGTTCAGCTACAGTACAGAGCCGCAGCGCCACGGCGTCCGCGCCTCCTCCTGTGTTTTACGCTCGTGCCCCCGAAACATTCCCCCTCGAGCCCTTAATCTTTAGGAACATCTATTTTTGTCTTCTATGGGTTAGTCAGATTTCCATGCAAGTAAAATGATACTGTATAAGGTTTTAATAAATAAAATACAATTTTTTTGAAAGTGCGGGTGTGATTGGAAATCGATGTGCGTGTGTGTGTATGTGCTCTTAACTCTCTTAACGCATCCCATGTGACAACCCAGCGGAGTCGGCTCCCGCCACCAGCTTGACAGCTGATGTCTTCGCCGGTGCGGTCGGTGCTTCGTCAGATCACGTCTGAGCAGCTTTGAAGTCGCGGTGCCATTGAGTCCAGATGTTGCAGGGACTCTGAACGCTATTTGATGGGACACTGTTCCAGGCTTGCTAGCTGTTCGACATAGCCTGATGCTATCCAGGCAGGCCAGCTGCTCACTTAGCCGCTCTGGAAGTAAATGCAGTATTCAAGAACGGCGGTATCAGCTTCCACTTTTACAGGAAGGCAGTACAAATATTTTTCAGGTATTTGGGTGCATGGTTTTATGTATGGCTGGCAGTTCTTTTTAATTTTTTTTTTTTCAAATGCAACATTTGCATTTGCCAAACGCAGAAAAGATGGCCAAAGGGGATTTCAACCAGCTGGTTAAAAGCTTCCATGTTTTGGCATACGGTGCTGCTGCGAATATGGAAAAGGTGTTAGGCAGCCAGCAAGGATCCTGAGGTGCTTGTGAGTCACACGTGCTGATGAAAATTGAGGCTGCATAACATTTAGAAACATTTTTATTAAAAGAAAACGAACAGAGGGAATTACATTTCGTAACATGGTTAGCTGTGATAAGGAGAAGGTTGCTACAGCCCGCACGATAACTTTGCATGAAGCCTAGGAGGAACTTAAAAAGTCAATGTATGAGACCAAAATATTCGCATTTGCATTTGACATTTTAATATTCCTTTGAATCAGAGTTCCAGAAGAACCAAACTAGGCTAAAATTGGTTAATCTTGACTAACTATTCTGAACAAACCAGTGTTAAACTATGTCAGAGGTCTGAAGAGTCTGTTTTTTGCCGCAAGGAAAACCCCCCCCCCAAAAAACAATCCCAGTGATTCATTGTTATCAACAAGCAGCTGAATCAGTAAACTTGCATCAGTTAAAAAAAAAAAAAGAATAATCTGACGCCAGTTAAGGTTCACTTTGGTTCAAACAATTACAAGTGCAAATATGACCGGCTGATTGTGGCTCAGGTCAAGCGCTGCTCAGATGATGTGGGCCCGGGCCACCGTCTCACCAGGGCATGCAAGGGTTGGGACAGTCCCTGATGTAGGACTCCAGGTTCCCCGTGGACACGTCCATAAGTGTGGTGTAGGTCGTCAGCTGGTGGGGGCAAAGAGATGGCAGAACACAAACAATGTAGATGCACGCAGACTGGAACAACCTTCGGCCAAAGTCCATCTTTAAATACATATAGGAAAACTCTTTGTTTACCTTGTTCAGGACTGGCTTGGTGGACAGCACGTCGTACATTGTTTTCACTGTGATGTTCTGTAACCGACAATAGGTCAAAGGTGATCCATTGCGTCTATCTCATATAACCAGCCAGCGTGTGTGTGTGTGCATGTGGCTCACCGCCTGCATGGTCTTGTTCATACACTTCATGCCAGGGGTCCGTCGGTCGTCCAGGAACAGAGGAGCCTTCCAGTGGTCGTAGTTGGTCTCCAGTACGTACCAGCGGCCAAGCTTCAGGTCAATCCTTTGTAATAAAACGGTGCCATCGATCATCAAGCAGGTAGAGGCGATGCATCTTGCTCAGTGCTGCCCATAGGCCACACCGCTGGAACCGGAAACCTGATGAGTCCCCAACACCCCCCCCCCCATCCTAACCACTGGACTCTCCCCGCTACTCACTCCAAGATGTCCAGGCTGAGCAGCCGGGATCTGGTGATGATGCAGCCCTGCCCGCTTTGGTTCCCTCCCAGGATGAAGTAGGCCGGAGCCAGCAGCTGGGTCTGGGCCAGGCGATTCTGGGCCACTTCGTAACTGTTGGTCGGAGGAGGACACGCGGGCATTACTGTGGGCCACCGCTCGCTCGACCAGAGGAGCATGGCGTGGTGGGGGGGGCCGTTTGTCAGTGGCGGTGGTGGTGGACAAACGGCCGCTCCCTTCGCCACACGCGGATGTTGTGAATTAGAGCGAGCAGAATCGAAAACTATTGACACGACTCGTTAGTTTGGCGCTTTGACTGACAATGGCAATTCAGCAGACACTTTTATCCAGAGTGACTTCCAAGCGAGTTGACCTTTCCCACGTGAAGCGTTTTGATATGCGGGACAAGTCCCAACTCGACTTTACAACAAGGATCAAAAAAAGGGGTGACATTTTATGTTCGCTGCAGTATTTCCACTTTGGGTTGCGCTGAACATAAATCACCCAGCGACTCCAACCTGCAACCTTTGTTCTAAAAAAGCACCCGCCCGGCAGCCCACAACAGAGCCTTCCGCTGTGCTGTAGTCCCAGCTAAGGCAAGCTAAGGCAACTATACCTTTTTTTTTTTTTTATTTATTTTTTAAAATGGTATTTTCCTCCCACGCTACTCCGATATGATATGAATGTATGAGAAGTGTGCTGTGAATTAAATGTTTGTGATTACATCCAGCCATCCGCAGCGGGAGAGCTGTGAAGCCTACGTTGCCATGGTGATGGGTGGTGACTATCTACCGCGAAGTCCCACGATCTCACCTTTTTTTTTTTTTTTTTTTTTTTTTTTTTTAAGTACGCTCTCTCTCCCAAGAGCCAACTAGTGATTATGCGCCACTGGTGTGAAAACAATTACCTCGTGGCGTTCTCCAGAACGGAGCGCGTCAGGAAGCTCATCCACATGCCCTGTCTCCTCCCCAGGATCCATTCCAGGATTCCTGATGGGAGAACAGGGAAGTGTGAAAGGCGCACCAACAACATCCATTCTACGGAGGTCGTTTTTTAAAAAGCAGTCGAATGGCGATTTACTAACTGAAAAAGACACAAGTATACATGACAGTAATCACACTGCCAGACGAGTCGAGTAAAACAACTATGACAGAATGGGAAGAAGACTCACCGATGTATCCTCCATCCAGGCTAAACCGTTCATTCATCGTCAAAGTGAACACATGCTGCAGGAAAAATGGAAAGGTTTGCTTGAATCCCGGCAGAATAACGGCAAAACTAGATCCTCCGAAGATTCTGAACTATTCTAATTATTCTAACTAACTATACTATACTCTGATTTTTTAAATCACATTTGAATGCTGATATTTTTACATAATCCCATGCAAAGTGTGCGGTCGTCATAGAATGTGTCTCACAGGCTTGATCCCAGTCAGCATGCCAACGTATCCAGCGAAGGTGGTGGACTTGAAGACTGTCTGGTTCTTCCTCCTGAAGTCCACGTTGACCACGAGGGGCTTCAGTTGCTCACTCACAATCCATGAGCGGTTCTTCATGTCCCACCTGGACACGCACGGGGATAGACACACACACACACACACACACACAACGCTCACACGCCTTTCAGCAGTCATTTAAAGTGTCAATATTGCACCTAATTCTGAGTAACGAGTACTCAATAAAAAATAAAATAAAAACCTTACCCCATGAATAACCCAAAATCTAGATTTCTACCATGGAAAAGGTTCCCTGTAAGAATGCACAAAACAAATGCATATTTAGCACACGCAAATTTGATTTGTTTTTGTATGAAATTGTTACATCTATAT
This sequence comes from Phycis blennoides, assembly GCA_900302315.1. Classification (NCBI taxonomy): domain Eukaryota; kingdom Metazoa; phylum Chordata; class Actinopteri; order Gadiformes; family Phycidae; genus Phycis; species Phycis blennoides. Next base: position 8,256 of record OMKI01045728.1, read on the forward strand.
GAGTACCATCTGTTTACCCTTGGGGTCTTCTGCTACAATAGAGGTGCACACAGTGAACACCTCATAGAAGATGTTGAACAGCACAACTTCTCCTGAAAGCGGATATACAGACAAACAATGATTACGTTAATGACTCAGCAAAAGTGGCCTGAGGCCTGCTTGTTTGACTGGGAGAGAAAGAGGAAGACTTACCGAGGGGGATGCCTGAGGCAGCTGCCACGCCCCGCAATTCATCACCGAATGGATACGGCAGTGTGTCCACCAGCAAGGGCTGCACATAGGTTTTAATAACAATTAAAGCTATGGCAGACATGGGAACTTGTTGAAGTTTGTATATTGTGGTAAAAAAGGAAGTACATGTGGGCAAATTAATACTCACCAAAGAAACGTCAACCATCTCTACCAATTTCCCACTTGGGACAAAAGCATTGGCCAAATCTTTGATGGTCTGCATCATTCTGGTCAGCTAGGGAGAAACATGTTAGTTTAAGATGAGGTCATCATATTATATCAAATTGTGCATGTTTGTGGGGGCAAATGACACCGGAAGAGGCTGGGACTAGGGAGCCTAGCGTTTATTAAGTTAGAAATGGCTAAGTTTAGGTATTAAGTGAGATGGTATTGGTTTAGAGATGGATACTTCAGGTATTAGGCAACAGACTGCCTCGTTTATGAATTAGGTTTGTGGTGGTTAAGTTGAGGCATTAGGTTAGAGATGGTAAGGGTTTGCCAATTTCGGCGCAAATCTGGACAGTGAGGGCAGGTGTGACAAAGAACGAACGTCAGGTAACGGGTGGTTGATTTAGCAGCTTACCTCGGTCTTTTTGTCAGTTATCAAAGGCTCCCACCGCTTACTTGGATGTAAATCAAGGTCAACTGTATACCAACTCACAGGTCCATTGAACCTGATCAGATAGGTTAGGTTAGGTTTTAAGTATACGGCTGACAGTTGGTAACACACGACGACAACATCTCAACATCCCAACTCTTCGGTAAGCTTAGATCCATGTGTTTGTTAAGATAAAATCTGCTTTTAACATTTTGAAAGAAAACCTGACTTACGTTGGACCCTTTGGGGGGTACATGTCTGCCCGACATTCTTCCGTGTACTAAGGGATAAAGACAGTAACTTATACTCAGGAATGTACACATTATATATTCAATTGTCTTCATGAACTCTGACAACAACAACCTTGTGTAAACCTAATCTGTGGCACACGTGTGGATGTGCACAATACCTACCGGGGGTATGAATTGTGTCGATGCAGCGGATATCATAGAAATAAAAGCTATAAAAATAAAACGAGCCATGTCTGTTAAAACCACGGCGTGTCTTGTTTTGTCTGAAGTTCTGCTGGACCAAACACGGAAGTCATAGCTCATGACTTGCGAGCTGCTGCTTTGCCGTCCATGAGGGGGGGGGGGGGGGAGTTATTATTCTCCAATGAAGCAATAGCAATGTAATAAATTACAAATGGCCGAGTGACTATACTTTTTTAGCACATAAAAATATTGTTTGAGTCTTTTTTCGCCTAATAAGTATAAATAAATTACATTGAAATCAAAGAGCCTGTTCTATATACCCCGTAGAAACGACAGTGGTCTGTTCCAAACCGCCTACTTTTGAGGAAATGAAATTAATTGCATGTGACAGTCACTTGGCATGAGTTGGAAACATGTATTGCAAAATGTTAAAAACCATTAAAGCACATTACGTTTTTTATTAGGTTGAAAAAAAAGGTTCATAAGCACATATCTAATTATTCCAATCTCATAACCCAGCTAGTCTAAAGACATGAAGTAATTAAATTATAATGAATAGCTTATGGTGTTCATATTAGACTGTGACAACTCTGGCTACACCCTTTTCATGATGTCAGACAACTCTGTTTGGAGGTAATTACAGATATAAAGTTTCTATTTTTTCAATTTCAATCTTACTTTGTGCTCAGTATATATCACAATAGACGCATACCACAACCATAATTACAGCAGGCACACGGGGAGGGAAAGAACATGACATATTGGGTGTTGGCATGTCAGTTCTGACGTCATTATGTCATTATTTCAAATTATTTTCTGACTTGAATACATAGCAATTAACCGTTGTGGTGAACTGACTGGTGTGTTAGGAGCAATCAGTTAAACAGGTGGAAGCAGAAAAAAACAAACAGTTTGACAAAATTGTTTTATTTAAATTCTCAATCAAAATAGGGCAACAGACATTACAAAAAAGTTAAACAAAAATGAAATGAAACCTTTTAAAAATGACAACTCTTCACTTGCAGTATCTGTCAGCTTTCATTTTGCTTCTCCTGTCAATCATAAAAACAAATGTTCAGTGAGTGTGGGCCTAGTACAAGACCATTTGTAATGCGCATTCAATGTCAAAACACATTCCGTCCCAAATTTCACAAATCACATATTCAACATGTTTGCATGGAATTTGGATACCACAGATAATTCCCCAAATGTCAACGAGTTAGGATCATTCGGCATTATTTTTCATGATAAATTCATGATAGATTGCATGCTGTTTGTAGTTCAGAAAAAGTCCATCCAGTGAAGCACATTCCAGTGAGATCCCATATTTGTAGACTGTGCGCGCCACACGGCGCCCGGCGCCCTACCTGTCCAGCAGAGCCTCGTGGAACTTCCCGTCCGTCCGGGCCCTCTTCAGGCCGGAGTTGTCCTCCTCGTTCACCCGGAGCCTCCGGTCCTGGAAGCTCTGGAACTTCTTCCTGTGAGAGACACGCTGCCGTCACGCTGCCGTCACGCTGCCAGATACACACGCACCGGGGACGCATGGGGCCCACACCGCGCTCTGGTGTGCGTTCAGATCGTTCAGACCTGAAACTTGTTCTGGTGACTTTGAAACTTGTTCTGGTGACTTTCTTACTGTATTGGCAGCAATGACATGTTTCACCTTCTTATGACAAATGTACTCTTTGTAAGTCGCTTTGGATAAAAGCGTCTGCCAAATGCCCTGAATGTAAATGTAAATGTAATTCAGACCCCGGCGCTTTCCCCCAAATGTCCTCCCGCTACAGCATTCCTGCTTACCGTCGTTCCTCATTTCAAGTAAAAAAAGCAGAACTGTTTGTCTCGCGTCCATTTAAAATTTGAATGACTTGACAACACGTTCTACTGCGTTCTCAGTATGGGATATTGTGTGTACATGAAGGAATAAGAATAAGAGAATAGATTCTATTCTATAGAATTCTATTCTATAGACTAGAACAATAGAATGAGGCTGCAACATAAATAATGCAGATGAGGTGTAGGGGTGTGGATCCTTTTTGAATGCACTGTGTATATACACATACATACGAGGCCCTGGCTGAAACCATCCTCGCAAGTTCAAAACGTCGGATCCCACAGCCTGTATCGCCCACTTTCTTTCAAAATGTAACTCAGGGAAACAACAGATGTGCTTTGAATAAATTCACCCCTGAAAGGAAATCACCGCGCGAAGAACAATATTTCCCCAAACATAATTGTGTCTTCCGCCACACTGCAAACAATCTCGCCCTAGACAGTAAACAGTCTAGATAGGAGTATTTGTAAAAAGAATAAAATAAAAAAAATTTAATAAAAAAAAAAAAGATCCTGCCAACACTATACGGAATAACCGGCCCGGGAAACGCCGTCCGCGTGCGTGAGCGGGAGCAGCGGCGCGTCCTTACCCGACACCTTAACGATGCGCGGGTACACGGGATGCGCGGGGGCCCCACTCTGGCAGTGCTTTATGGCGCCCTGGCAGCACTCAATCCCGGGAACACATTTGAGGCGCTAAGCGCTCCATCAAGACACAGGCTCAAGGGCAGCCATTACTATCACAGCAACACGAAGACTCCATTTGCCCGGCGTTCCGTTGGTAAAAAAACAAACAAAGAACGAATAAGAGCGAGAGGAGGAGGAGGAGGAGGAGAAGAAGAAGAAAGAAAAAAAAAAAACACCCCAAGGCCTGCCAGGCGGAAACGCGCTTAAGACATATTGCCTGGGACTTAATAGGCCACAGACGGGCCGTAAAAAAAAAAAAACACTCTCCGCACGGGGGACTTAAATGTGGCATTTCCCTCTCTTTCCCGCCCGGGCCCTAAAGCAGCCCATCAATTGTGTCTTAAAAGCAGCGGATTGATGAGCCGACGACCCCCCCCCCCCCACCTCCAACTCACAATAGCGATTTAGTTGTCAAAATCGAGCCGGTGTGCAGGAGAAACGACTGTCAGAAGAACAGGAGAGGAATCTCCGTCTAATAAGGTCAGCCAGTGACTATCTGCCCATTCAAATTACGAAGCATCACTCAACACCTGAAAGGACTCTTTTAAAAAGGTATCTCTGGGGCGCACTGGCGGCGTGATTAAATGTCCCACTGATGCAAATAAAAAATAGAAAAGACAAACTCGGAACATATTCCGTGAAAAAAGGAGGACGGTGAAGTGGGGTACCAATATCCTATCGGCCCTTGGAGAAGGAGAAAGAACATTGCAAAGAACGTTGACGACGCGACTCCAACATTTGACCCTGTTGGCAAAGTGGGTAGAATGTACCACTTCATGCATTGTCATGGAAAATAACGGACCCTTCCATGACTTTCTGTCCATGTAATGGAAAATAACTGGCCCTTCCGCCCGGATGACACGTTACCAACTGCCTGTGATTCCTCTGCGGCTGCCTTGAGGCCTACAGACACAACATGACGTGGGCTGTGTTGTGGTGATTGTCGTACTTTGTTATCTCTTCGAGGCCGACTGGAATCGCCAGGTTTTCACCAGTCATACTCTCTTTGTGCACTTCATCCTATCAAAAAAGGACCAGTGCCAACTGCACGCACTTCTTTAGTCATCTCTGTATCAGAACTGTGCCTTTTGCTTGCTGCGGCAATCAGAACAAATATTCCACCGGTCCCTAAGACCGGTTGACTTTCCATCCCCTCCCGTGCACGTTTTGTTCCGACCTCAAGTCGGAATTTACAATTTCCACGACGCCACATAAAAGGTTACGGCTTTTATACCGCGGGGTTGATACGTGTCAGCGTCTGAACACGGCACGCGTTAACACTTTCATACCGAAATTCTTCGATTTCATTGAACGTGCACCATTCGATATAGACAGAATACACCGGAGATGGGGCCCGGTTCCCTGAAAGAACAGGCGCAATTGTCTGTGTCATCTTCTTCGCTATGGCCCTAATCTCTATTACGCTGTGGTCATGAAACTCTAAACGGGCTCCATCACACTTTACAACACACTCACGTCAGCGCGGGGGGGGAGGGGTTTGCTCCTTTTACATTCACTTCCCCCGGGGTTCATTCCCGGGCTTAATCACATGCACCTGAGACGGATACCCACACATAGCTGACTTCACAGGACTTGACGTTGCCCCTGTCCTCGTCCACGAGGTCGTCTTTCTGCTTCACCTCCTTCTCTGCACACGAGCGGATCTGTTCACATATTCCCCATGCATGCATGCATGCAGGCACACACACACACACACACACACACACACACACACACACACACACACACACACACACACACACACACACACACACACACACACACACACACACACACACACACACACACACACGGGCTATAACTCAACATTGCTCAGGTGAGACCAGCGTGACCCCCCCCCCCCCCCCCCCCCCCCCCCCCCCCCCCCCCCCCCCCCCCCCCCAGGGGG
>OMKI01045728.1:17365-28146 GCA_900302315.1 Phycis blennoides
ACGTCTTGTATGTTGTATGTTGCACGTCTTGTACGTTGTATGTTGTACGTCTTGTATGTTGTATGTTGCACGTCTTGACACTTTATAATTGCCAAGTTACAAATGTAACTTGGCACTTAGCCAGAGATGTTGTACACTAGCAATGGTTAACCTATCAATTGAAATGCTTGAAACTTGTTCTGGTGACTTTCTTATTGTATTAAAAATGTTTCACCTTCTTTTGGCAAATGTACTTTTTGTAAGTCGCTTTGGATAAAAGCATCTGGTAAATGCCGTAAATGTAAATAATGGGGATTAAATAAAGTACCTTTTATAACCTAGTCACAACACCATCTTGCACCTTTAAACTTCAGTAGTTCTCCTAACCCCTGTTATGAGAGTATGGCTGACATGGCATGTAAAGTGGTAGTTATATTGTAATGATGATGAGTCATATTACAGACGATGGTAAATAAGGTACATTTCCATCCTAGTCTTTAGCCTACTGATGATGAGTGGGCTCTTGTGTACAGAAGAAGGCCTAGTGTGGAAGAGACACTGATAACAGCTGGGGCTTGCTGTTCAGTGTGCACTGCATTTCAGACGGAGTGGAGTCAGATTTTACATTAAAACACAATTTTTACTATCACTTTGAAAATATATAAGCCAGAGATGGAGATTGTATGACTAAAACAAGAGAAAATAAATTGAAAAGAAATGAAAGACCAGTGTAGAGCAGTCGGTCCCCACTCAGATATGCATGTGAACAGCAGCAGATATGCATGTGAACAGGCTGCTCATAAAAGCTATACAACTCAATGTTGTAAACAAGAGGTATGGGTGCAGAACGTACAGAGAAGCTGGGGGGTTACAGAAGTTTCCCTGAACCTCAGAGCGCTACAAGTAAAAGTGAATCTGATTTAGGCATCTGTACCAGCCTGGGATTGGTGGGATCGTTGTACTTTTCATCAACAAAGGGGAGCAGTGGGCATACATACCAACTATATCGGGTTTTTCTTCTTCCGTTTCCAGTTTCCTCTTCTTATCTTTATTCTTCTTTTTCTTACTGTAAAACAACCAACACATGGGCTTGCTTTCAATGCTCCAATGTGACTTGTTACAGGGCTGTACTGTTGTATTGAATTGCCTTCGGGAAACTAAACAATCATGAGCAACACATGTACCACGAGGTATTTTAAAAACATGCAAAAGCTGCAGTAAATGAGACTTTCGAATTGTAAAATAGTCACATGTTGGCTATATATGACAGAAAAATACAACAATTATGGCTAGCCTTACAACGACCAGAGCTAATTGTAGCCAGAACATACTGAACATTGACTCTTGTTGCTTGCGGTTACCATAATTTGTCCGACTTATTTTAACAGTACGTACCCCTTATTCAACCCTTTCAAAACTAATTTTGTTGATTTGACACGAGAATAGTCAGCCATGGTATTAGCTAAATGCAGCTCAACGATGCTGTTATTGCTAAACACTAGTGTGGGATATACGGCATCCGCAGAGGTACAAACCTGACGATAACGCGCTAGTGGCACGTCTATGGTAATTTACTTCTGGTCATTTCTAGTAGTTGTATTTAATGTCAATGGGAGAGAATAGGCCTAATGACAACATAACAACGTTTTGAATAACAACATTCAAAACGTTTCCACTGTGTTGAGTATGATAAAAGTAATTATGGCGTTGCTTGATTTTTTTTGGTACTATCACAAATCAACTTTTTTTTTTGCTCAGCCCTTTGTAATATTTGCATTATAATAATTAATATTTAAAGGAAATATTCAGGAAGTATCAGGAAATGTAATTGACAAACTAAGTGAAATCCACCTCTTTTTACCCCCATTTCCCTCTATTAATGCCGGTAGCCTGGCGTGTCTGATTTACATATTTTCAATGTATAATGAATAGCATTTTACATTTTACATTAGGATTGGTTAAAGTTCTTCAACCAACCATGACAATAATAAGCAGTCATTGCATTTTTTTATTTAATGGAATACCAAAATGGATCTGGGTCTGATCTAAATGTAGCCACTTTTATGCAAATACATGTTATAACTGCGAGTAGATAAATCGAACACACAGCACAAGTAGCTGTAAAAAACACACACTTTGTGTCTGGTATTGTGGTCTCTAATGTCCTGGGTGTCTTTTATGTCCTTGTTAGAATGCCGTCCTCTGCCTATCAATTATGTCCACTCCATTAGCTTACCTTTCTACCGAGAAAAACATCCTCCTCCCTTTGTTTTCAACCCACTACCATGACAAAAATAAGATGAAATGCACTCAACCTTGCTCATGCAAAATGTCTCTGTTTTTCCACATTTCCAGACCTGCCTTAGCGTTATTTGTGTACTGACATAAATCACTGATGAGAAGGTGTTTAAAAGGTTATGAGGTCGATTGTCACCATGATGGCGTCAGAAAGTGACCTTGCTTTAAGCTCACTCCCTTCCCCACTTCCTTTCCAGCCGGTGACCCTGCGGTCAACATTAATGCAGGGGGAAGCGTGGCGTCGGTGTGCGGGAGGCGTCCTCTTTAATAACAGCTTGTGGTGACACCGTGCTCTTGGCAGTGTGGCGCGAACCTTCTCTTGGATAGTGTGCTTTATTCACCCAGTGGCAGCCATATTGGTTCTAAACACTAACTGGGTGCGTGAGCAGTTCCCCAGTCCAGCTAGCGTTCAGAATCAAGATGGCTGGTACTCGAATAAGCCCCTTGGCATGGCTGTTCTAAGCTTTGCATTAACATGATTCGTGTGCTCAGTTGGTGCAGGGCGCAAGGAGGCTTTATATATGGATTGAATTATAGAGGCCCTTTTTATTATGGCAATTACGATGACATATATGGAAACAATGTATGAATAATTACTTTGGTTAACTTTTATATCTGGTGCATGAAGCTTGTATGACATTAAAACTGTATAGTATTAATGTGGGGAAACTTGGTTGACATACAGATGACAGTAACTGCTAATCAGAAATGAAATATGTTGTCATGGCAACGGCTGTAAATTATGTAATAGGAAGTTCATATCAGTCCTTATGGTGTCCTAGCTGTACCAAACATGGCCAACTGCCAAATCAACTCCACACTTGGGGTAGGGCTTCAACATGCCAGTCATAACCACTGAGGTCTTAAGAAATGAACACATTTTCAGCTCAATTGAAAATGACACTATCATTATGATGTGTTCTGTAGATGTCAAGGACCATCCTGGGAACAGTATAAGCCATATCTAGTATAAGCAATATCTAAGCCAATATCTAAAGGCTAAATATTAAAATCTGCATATCTGCATGATTAATCATCACCAAACTTGACACATATGCTAGGACACCACTAACTCATATCTAAAACATGGATATGATTTGTAAATGATGGCCATGGCCTATCATGTAATTCACACATTTTTTGTAACCATTTCGTAGACATCTTACACAAAATTCTACAGGGCAGCATGCATTGGTATCTTTAACATGAGCATATAACTCACTGACTTATCTGAGTCAAAATATGCTTATGGTACGTGTATGTCACCTAACATTAGCCGATCCCAAACTCTTTTAATTACAGCCCCACCTTCCAATAGTCATTATAGCTGATCACACACACCTGTGAGGTCTCTGCTTCACGGCTCACTGAGAAATAAGACTTTAGCTGTTTCTGTCTGAAAACCCAAAAAGTTAAAAGTTCAACATAGTGGGACTAGTACTGTTGTATTTGTTTGTAGTGTGCATCCCTCAATAAACTGTTTAATTTTCACATAAAATGGTGCATGATCCACAAACGAGTGTGTTTTAACGGTATTTCCTCGCAGGGAGAGAGGTGGTGTGCTTGGCTGAGAAGGGTACTGACATCCATTTCATATTTGCGTTGCCCTTTATCACAGCTGGTCTTCAAGGGTCACTGTATTGTTCTGTCATTTGCATCAACATACGTGATTGGCGGTACAAATGAATTGGGTTTTGCAAAATGTGAGATGGAGGATTTGGTGTCACCTGAGGTTATGACCTATGAAAACGTTTTATGATTCATTATTTCCTGATCCTGGTTGGAGGGTGGTGGAATGAGGTAGAGTTGTAGTCAAGACCGCCTAAACCAAGACCAAGACACTACCAAGACCACGTCAAAGTGGTCTTGAGACCGGTCTCGAGTACTACATCTCGAGAAAGGCAGGTGTGACTTGTGTCACAGATGTTGGCATGAAGACCAGCGTCTGATTCCGCTGATGGTGATGCAGAGTTCTGCATGTGTTGTGGCGTTTCGAGTGCTGCAGTCTGCACTGTGATGGGGGAGACAGTGTTGGGTGCGATGTGGGGCTGGAAGGTGAGAATTTGAAAAGGGTTTCCCATGTTCAGAGGTGTTCGCTATGGAACTGGAACAACCTGAAGGCCCGCTATGGGTTTAGCACACTTGTTTTGAATCACACATTTTCTATTTTTTACACCTTGTACATTACCGAGAAGTGTCTGAAAGTGTGCATATTCTTGTTGGTTTTTCTTCTCAAGCAAGTCTTTATAGTTAGTGACTAAAGACAATTGCTGTTTATTTTACGATATGTGTAGAACTTATGGATGCATTGAGCCCGCTGAAGAAAGCAAGAACAATTTATTAAATACATTTCTTTAGCAGTAAGCCAGCAAGATACAAAAAAACATTCTCTCGTCCAATTATCTTGGCTGTCTTCTGGGATTCTTAGGGTCCATGAGAGCTCAGCCTGAGTTCTGCAACGCCTACTCAAATGAATAGGGTACCTTTAGTTATTATTTTTCATGGTGGAATGGACTGGGGCATTACTAAACTTCATGGAACCCTGGGTCTGGAAAATTGACTGCAGTCTCTAGTCGTTTGGAAGGCTTATGGCAATCTCACTGCAGGTTATGGAAGAGGGGCCTTCAACAAATGCACAAACACCATCGAAATGTCCTGTCAGCACCTTGTTTTTACTGTTCCGAAAACCCTTTTATTTGCCAACTCTTTCCCCTCCCCAGTAGATGTGTAATCCCACCTCAAAGACACAATGTTCTTTTTGGGGTGTATATATATATTTTCGGATCATTTGCTATGAGGGGGAGGGCATATAAGGGGTTTATTTGATATTTATTACAGGCTCTTTTTAAGTTACAGGTATTTGTTTTCAGGTCACTTACAAAGTCCCCCCACATTTCCAGCTACCGGCTAGTTGTTTGAAACACAGCCGATTCCTTGCCATTGCTGATGTACTGAAACCATTATTTTAAGGTGACATTTATTGATAACTCAAAATGGTATGCTTTTTTTAATTTTCTTATTTATTATTTTGGACATTTGTAGAAAAGAGGCGAAGCTGATGCTGTGTGACATCAGTACTCCCAAGTGCTCGCCTGTCATGTGCCTTTCTTACTTTGAACCAGACCCGCCCCCCCAAAAAATAGGGCCCTTGTCCCTCATCTACCACCCCCAACTGCTCCTCCCCTTCCGTCTGTCTTCCTCAGCTCTTTGAGTGGGTGTGTCTGTGTGTGTGTGTGTGCTGCGTGCGTGCGTGTGTGCGTGAGTCCTCCATCGGCCTCTTTCAAGCCCATCTTCACACAACTTGAATGCACCTTCTGTCAGCTTTGGAGGTTAAAAGAGACTAATTTATTAGTCAAATTGAAACCCCTCCGACTAGGAGTCAAGGAAGCCTGTCAATCTGGGAGGGATGAGTCACGGACCGCCTTGTAGTTCTTTACCGAGCCACTAGGGGGGAGTGTAGTTCTGTACCACTGCTACGGTGGCCATACACTCTGTGGTGGCAACGACACACACACACACACACACACACACACACACACACACACACACACACACACACACACACACACACACACACACACACACACAAGGCAAGACAAGACTTATTTATTTATACTTGTTGTAAACATTTTTTAATGTGATGGCCATTATCAACTGTATTGAATGATGCTATTATATATACAGTGTATACATATAGGCTATCCCCATCGCCATCACTTATCACCATGACATATCACTTCCACAGCCGAACTGTATGCATTACATACAGCCAGACATGAGATGAACACAGAAGGTCCAGCGTGTGACATTGAGGTGGCCACGAGCGGTGAGGTTAGGGGTTAGGGTTAGCAACCAACTCTAACTCCCCCACCACCGCTCCACACCACAACTCCCTCTCCGGTGACGACAGTGCCCCGTGCCGGCTGGTGTTGTGTAAGGTGCCAGCAGGCACTTCCACCATGGTGTAATCGTCTACGACAGCGTCGAGTAGCGAAGTGTCAAGTGATGAAGTTCTCGTACATTCATGAATTGTACTTAGTTATTTAGTCTGTGAATGCAAAACTATAGGGCGCAGCTAACAAGTAAAGGTCCTGTTCGTTGCGGTTTGTTTTCCCATGTCTATGAAATACTTACAAACCGTAGGGCTGACTGGGACTGCGCACACACGCCGCAAAGGGACATTAGTTTTAGAGTCACCACGGCCAATTTTGAATGTCTTTCAGCCTGCGAGCAAATCAGTTCAACCAATCACACTGTGGTATGTGTGCCATCGTCACCAGGGACATTGTATAGTACATGTTGTAGGACGTGGCGGAGGGAACACCCTTTTACATATTTCACACACAGTCCTCGTATTGCATCCATAGTGGGGAACTGCATCCCTCGAACTACAAGTATCGTTATCTGTTGTATGGATTGATCGCTCATCTCGATAGCAGTCTGCGCTACAAGCCAATACTTACCTGCACTGCTGGACGGGACTAACATGACGGTGTGCAGTTGTACTGCTGCAGTTTCGTTGTGGATACACCAACTTTCTCCGAAAGAGTGAGAGCCTACTTTTGGCTATCGAACAGGGAAACTCCCTCAAAAATGAACGTTTCCAAAACAAGGACGTATTCAAGAATGCACATCCACTGACCATAAGCCCCCTTATCCGTGAACTGCCATTTGCTGTACAATTTTACCCTCTGAAAAAAGAGTCCCCACTCCTACCACTCTTAGCCCAAAACGCATTTTCTGAAAAACACATTATTTCTAGAGCTGTTTGTCCGTTCTGGGCTCCTGTAGAACCGTGGTGGTGCAACATGGCGGCCTCCACTCCCCGTGTAGATATAAAGGGCTCACATTAACTAGCTAACGAAAACACAACGATTCTCATTTCCATGGGATTATACACTAATTAAAGCATGCTTATGAGTGTTTCCATTTTCCCTTTCCAAGACTGTTCCGCTAGATGCTACTACATTTTGCACACTGGACCTTTAACGCTGTACAGCATATTCAATGGCATCCATTATGTTCCCTTTTCAAAATGACATGCTGAAGGCTCAGGGCTTACTGACCATACAATGATGTATTAATGCAGGCATGTTAGAAATACCTGACAGATATTAACGTCTCTCATATTATAGATGAGTCATTGCAGTAATCAAAGACATTAATGGTTTCAGGCGATGAAAATGAGTGAAAGAAAATACCTTATATATACATACAAATATTAGTCAAGCATGGATGCCTCCAAGCTTTTTCAGTTTACATTTAGTATATACAAGGTGTTAGATTGTTAACCGAATCATTCATTCATTTTGCCTCCAGCGACTCTGGATTAACATTAAAACGGAGATAATGGAATTGACAATGGTGCGAATTGTTCGTAACTCAAATTGGTATGAAACGGTATAGCAACACCTCAAGTAAAAAAAGGTGAATCTTTGCGTTCCTATTAGGACGGTGGAGGAGTGGGATTTGAAGTTATTATTAAAAATGTTTTAATGAATTTGCGTCAAGCGACATATTATAATAACACAGGCATCAGACAGGTAGAAACGGCATCTGGGCAACACCTCTGCTGCTTCAAAGCAATGAACCAACTAAAATAACTAAATAACTACTCACCCTTACAATACAACCTTTTTCGATTTTTCAACCTGGGGCCTGCTTTCCATTAATTTTGGGTCTAAGGGACTAACGCGGACAATGATTTCTGAAATGAATCCGCTATCGAGCAAGCCGTAATACCGACAGACTCTGATTATTTTTGATCCCTTTTGTAAACGATTCCCTACAGAGAAATTAAACTTGTTTGCTTGATCACGGTCCGTGTGTTATCGTGTCCAACCAAGTCTTTGCTGGATTGCGGTGAGTTGTCGCAGAGAGGAGAAAACGGTGGTAAACGTGAGTGAGAGCTGGAGGGCACAGAGTTTGTTGTGTTGGACTATGGAAGGTGAAGGTGTTATCTAAAAGATTTGGGTGGTCAAGATTGTCATGAAGGTAGGGAAATACCCTGAAACAGCGCAACAACAAGACTTCAGAAAGAGACCACTCCTTGAGCGAGACACAGTTGGACTCAATGGTGAACAGAGCAAGCGATCAAGTGAAAGGTGAAGAATCGAGTTGTATTTCTCTGTAGGGATCCACCGAGTGGCAACAAGAAGAACCTTCAGAGGACGTACGGTGACGGGCACTATTACCAATAAGGGGTGCAGCGTTGTCACTTAATGCTGGACCAGCATTAAGATCTGAAATACCATTTGTATTAATCCCTAAAACCCAAAAACGATTTGAAAGTTTAGGCTCCAGGTTGGAAAACGTTGTCCTTTAAGTCCAGGTTTGTGCCCCAATTAATGGTGAAGGCAACTCATTGTTAGCCATTTCTGTTTTCAACACACATTTTGCCGCTATCTTAAAAGTCTCTGTTTTAAAAAGGCAATGTTCAGACTTATTTCAGACCATGATGTAGGAAGATTATTGTATTTATTGTATTTGTCTAAAAGCCAGCAAATCAAGAGCAATTGAGATAGTTTCAGGCGGGTTTGAAAGTTTTATTATGAAGTATATAAAGAATATTTCTAACCATCTCTCTCTCTCTCTCTCTCTCTCTCTCTCTCTCTCTGTCTGTCTGTCTGTCTGTCTGTCTGTCTGTCTGTCTGTCTGTGTGTGTGTCTCTCCACCTCTCTCTCTCTCTCTCTCTCTCATTTCCAAAAAACAACAACAACAACAACAACAACAACATTTGGTATTATCGATGATGTACAACCTCGCAATTATATAATTTGTTTCATAACCTTGGATGTGTTTCCCATGGCCATGTCTGCTGAGCCCCGGACCCTGGGTGGAAGGGCCGCCGGTCTCCAGGTGGCGTGACGAAGGCCAGGGCCTGTGGTTCCTGGGGGGGCTCCTGGCTCCTGGACCTCACCTGTCCACAAACCCATCCTTGAATTGATGATCTCAAACACAGAATGTTCAATAACATTCTGTGATTCATGTTTCGCTTTGCTACGCTCGGCTCCAATTTATTTATTTTGACACATCAGTTATTTTACAGAGCAAAAATATGGATTTTATATTTAATTCATAGCTAAACGGTAACTGCTGCATTACTTATTGGTTGAAAAACATCCGCGTGGTGATGCCTTTCAAGGCACGAGGGAGAGATTGAATAATTCAAAATCTTGTGTATTTTTAAACCTGTCCATGCATTCATAATGCAGAGAGTTTTGAATGTTGAGACACCAGCAGTCTGTTCATCTTTCAGCTTCCTCCCACGTCTCCCCAGGCGTACATAGGTAAATCTCTGTCACATGCACACGCATGCGCACGCACACACACACACACACACACACACGCATGCACGCACGCACGCACGCACATGCACGCACGCACACACACACACACACAGGCACAAAGGAGTCTTCCGTACAGTCTCACTGTAACACACTTCAAACAGTGAGACCTCGGGGGGGCTTTCTCTGCCTTCGGCCTGCAGCAATAAAACCTCTTGCTTTGACGTCACTCCTACATTAGCCAACAAAGCAGCCAGTCAGTGGATCTCAGCATTCCCAGTGACATCGTAAGCCATCCCGGCTCCCTGTCAGAAATCCTCCGGTTTCTCTTTATAGGCCCTTCTGTAAATCGTATACAGTGTTTGTGTAGTGTAGATAGAAGAAACTCAGAGGAAACGCCGGCTGGCATTAAACAAACAACATGCTGATGTTTTTTTTTCTAACAAAAGGAATTCAATCAAAAGAAATGACAGTATCTTCTCCATCCAATGAGAGAGCTATATACATATATTACATATTACATATACATATTGCTGGAGCAAGGGGGAGAGAGAGAGAGAGAGAGAGAGAGAGAGAAAGAGAGAGAGAAAGAGAGAGAGAAAGAGGGAGGGAGGGCGAGAGAGAGAGAGAGAGAGAGAGAGAGAGAGAGAGAGAGAGCATGATTGTATGGGCCCATTCACCCCTTTTCCCTGCGACACAAGCTACGAGCAGAACTCTCAATGTGACTTTGGCCTTCCCGTCTAACCGCGGCGCGTGGGCGTCATTCACGCCAGAGTCACGGGTCGCCACATGTGAAGCAATAACAGTCAGTGTGTGCCGAGCACACAAACCATTTACCCATTCGAAAATAACTCTTCACTCCGCCCGCTTGCCGAAAGATCCCCGCGTCGTTAAGGACAAAACCCTCGCGCTGAAACAACAACACACTCTCACATGCATTTTCCCATCAAACCCGCCGCCACGACGAGAGACTCAAGCGGCCGGCCTCGGTCGCGGGGCCCCGTGACCACGCCTCCAGGATACCAGACGGCGTGACGGAGAGAGGGAATGATGGGTATATAAGGTGATCGTCGAGGGGGTGCTTGTTGAGAGAGTGTCATGTCATGTCAGATACGGGCGCCGCGGAAGAGGATTGAGTGGAGTCTTTTGGGGGGTGGGGGGGGGGGGGGGGGGGGGGGGAAGGGAAAAAAAAAAAAAAAAAAAATAAAAAAAATCTGA
>OMKI01045735.1:4245-29218 GCA_900302315.1 Phycis blennoides
CGGGTCCCAGGTCAGAGCCCCGCCTGTGAGCGAGCCCAGGCCCTGTGGGGCGGCGGACTGCGCCCGGGGGGCTTGGGTCCAGCGGGCCCTGCTGGCTGACTGCCGACATGAGGTGTGGTCCGAGCATCGCCTTTAAATGGACCGCTGTCGACGGTTCTGCTCATTTGTAGTCGGCCTGTCCTCCATGTAGAAATAACATTCGGGAAAAACATCTGTGCTTTTTATTCGGTTTTTTTTCTACCTTTCCCATATATTAAATAAAGCCATATTTTGCCTAATATACATTTTTATGTTTATATAATCCCATTGCTGTGTCGTGGGGCTCTGGGCTCTTGTTACCCTGTCTGTCTAGAACATGGAGGAGGCACATCACATGACCACATTTGAACGCTGTTGATAATGAAAGGCCTGCATACATGTGGTGACACTGCTATGAGAGTATAGCCCAATGTCAAATTGTGGCATCAAGTCAATGAATCTTATGGGTTTGCCTGCATACATTGGCTTCGCAGTAATTAAAAAGTGAGCACAGCGAGCATTCCCCATCATCTCAAGGGTCTTGTGTACAAGTTTGGGGGAAGGTTTTCACAACATACTCCTCTTGCCTCTTGGGGGGTTTGCATTGCAGCAGTGGCAGTGGTCTCTCTGTGGTGCCGTGCAGCTGGGAGCTGCTGATAACGCTGTCAGTCAGCAGGATCTGTAGGGAGATGCCCCATAAGGTGCAGACAGAGGTAGAAACTCACCCTCTTGTTCTGCAACAGTACGATAAGGAGGCCGTGAAAACGGTAGGAGCGCGTATAGGGGGACCTCTGAGGCAGACGCGTCGAGGAGATGGGTGGTTTTGGAGACGACGAGGGGACGAGTGTTGAGACCAAAGACGTGTTGGTGCCGTTTCATGACTTTATCAGCCGTGACAGCCAACCGTGTTCACTTTGTTTTGACTTTGCTTTGTTTCCCCCAGTAAAAGATCATATCCAGTGATCTATCCAGAGACTGTGGACGATCTCCAAAGGCATTATGGATGCTCTCGGCAGGATACATCTATATGACTAATTGACTATAGGCACACCCTGCAGTGAGAAATGTTAGCTATTATTAAACATTCATTTTTTTCCTCTTTTTCTATACTTTTTTTTAACATAACTTATTGTACTTATCATCGTCATTATTAGATAATCTTTACAGTTTATGGGCCTTATCGATATGTTTTATTCTGCGTGGCGTCATCGGCCCGGGGGACAGTCCCACCTCATGCCACGTCTGCGTCTGGACTTGGTGACCTTGGCTACCGTTGTTTTAATAATGACTTGGCAGCCCTCCCAAATATTGCAGAAGACAAAGGCCCAACAGAAGGATGTAAACCAATTAATTGGACATGGAAAAAATAAACAAACGCGGCCTCGCAGAATACGGACTATAATAATAGAATAAGATGGGATTTGGGCTATTTCCTTCTGGGTTGCGTGACAATTGGCTACATTTCTTCTGCAGGAATGCACATGGCCTCTGCAGCATCCCATCGAATGTGTTATTGCTATTTAATCGTCACCGCACCTGTGCTAATCATTAAATGGCCCGGGCCCACACAGCTAAAGATTTATTAACATGGACTGGAGAACAGTTTGTTCCCCACGGTGGACACAGCTAATGGTTTCAGAGAATGTAGCTAAAGGCTAGACATCACGTTGATGTTCTGAAGTTCAAATCTCTCATAAGGCCCCACACCAATGTTGGCGAATTAGATTTAGTTAAGAATAGATGGAAAGAAAAATTGAAAAGTGAAATGGCTCTCAAATGGGTATGAATCACTTTCTTTGCTTTATCATAAAAAAAAACTACTTGCCACCACAGTTGTTTTTCACATTCTTCCGGTAACAAGTGTCCTGGTGTACAGGATTGCGAGTGAATAATGAAGTGCACTTTTAAAATTGCTGCTGTGCATCATACAAAAAAATGCATTGTGCATTTAGGCACACAAATCACATTAGGCATGGAGAGGGATTGTGCTGGTGCGTCACCGTCTTTTTAATATTTTGCATAACATGCAGCCACTCTGGTGGATGCGTGCTTCAATCTTTTAGAGCATGTCACATGACAGGCCAATCTATGAATCTCCTTCCTTTGTATGCTTAACCTTAGAGGTCAAAGCATTGTTTGTGGTTCTTGTTTTTAAGTTTGTGCTATTGTGGAACATGGACAATGGCTCTCTTTCGTTGTCCTTCTCAGTCATTCGTTTTGAATCCTCTTTCCGATCATTCAATCTGATTACTTTGGTACCCGGAGGATAATGTGTGTAGTAGCTTTGTCGATAGGCTACATTTCTATATTAGATTTCAATGTAATATTAGTAAAAGACTATCAACTGTAAATGGATCTGGCATGACCACGATCCACGAGTAAACAATCTATTTGTAATAATGTTAATGTAATTAACGGTAATGTTATTATATAGTATAGTAATATAAGTCTACTAAGGATGTATCTTACTCTGCTTGTTATACACATGTTATGATTTATGTTAGTTTAGGTAATGCAACTTGGCCGTCAGCTGATTTACATCATGCTCACTTTTCTGTGCAGGTTGAGGTCAGTTGCAACACACGCAATAAAATCGAGTATCTCTGTGGTGGATCCATTTAACAGTCTGAAGAATTACGTATTTTTAAGTGAACTTAAAAACTCCCTCCTTCAATCATCTGCTTGACACCTTTAGCGGAATCCATTGGTCCTTGTAACTCATGATGTTGACTCCCTCCCTGTGTTGCATCACTTTCTGAGACATATTCAATAAACTTCTTGTCCTGAATAAATATTTTTTTGTGGCCAAAAACTACGTTTTTTATAATAAAATATTAGACCAAATAGTGAAATGAAAGCAACATTGTATAGATTGTAATGTATAAAACTGATTATGGCGTGCATATAATGTTTTTATGAGAATATAACTACAAAGGTGGTGTATTTTCCAATATTCTAAATGCATGAGCAGATGATATAACAGCTAACATATTTAAATTAATTGTATGTAATGTACAATATTGCCACCCACTGGCCTAGATGAACTGCTGCACTCAACTAAAGTCATTTGACAAATATTATATTTCTCGCCACCAGGTTGAATTTTGTGTAATGCAATTATGTATTTTAATGTGATTGGTAGGTGACGTATATTTGTTGTTTATATTGTATTATTTTATGGTAACCCTACTTTGAATGACTTCCGCATGTAACCGGAAGTATCCGGAAGTAGTTGGTTGGTCGCATGAACACGCTAACGAGCATTGTTGTACAAAGATGATGTCGTCCTTGTTCAATTTTATCGATGCTAAAGACAAATTTGCTGTGAGAAACGTCAATTACTCAACTATCGTGTTTACTTGTGGTAGATGTGTATAACTTATACATTAGTATGTGTCATTTATAGCGGCGGTATTTATCGACAAAATACACACTAGCTCTCACAGTTAGCATTGTTTACACTCCAGTCAAGTTACTGTCATGTTAGTTTTTCCCATTTAAATTGTTCCCATTTTCTACAACCCAGGCATCAGCTCTAAGTGCCCTGACAGGGAGGACCAGCAAGCCCTTGATAAATGCCTTCAACCAAATAACGGGGAAGTAAGTAAAATGTGCTAGCATGATCATGCCTCACCGTTCCTAATAGACTAAACGTGTAGTCGTGTATTAAATATGTTAACTATTAAGCGTGGTGATCCACGACTCTATTTATTAATTTAATCTATAACCATTTTCGCAGCGAGACAGAAAAGAAGAACACTCTTGACCAGTCTTTAAGGGGTGTCCTCGGGGATCAGATTGTAAGTACATACGTGTGACTCTACTTGGTTAATCTATATGTTGTAGAGTTTTCACGGTTAAGATTGCAATCAATATTCACATTACATTTTCAGGTTGAACAGAAGGCAACCTGTGATGAGTACCTGGCACTCATCTATATTAGCATCGAAGCAGCAACAGAAGGTGGGTTCTGAGCCTAGCCAGTCTGAGCCAAAACTAATCTTCACCAGATAAATAAATAAATCTTCCACACTGCCTGTATGCATTTATACATGTTGGATCATGTGACCTTCTCATAGGGATTTGCTCTGCCACAACCCCCTTCCTCTTACTGGGAGATGTGCTGGACTGTCTCCCGCTCGACCAGTGTGACAACATCTTCTCATTTGTGGAGGAAAATGTTTCCACCTGGAAGTCGGTGCGTTGCGTTTCCCCTCACAGCGTTTAAGCCAACAATCCAGTTTGTGTGTCTGAACACATTGTGTGCATTTGAACATCGTCCTGCTTGTTTCTTCTCTTCCCTTCAGAGCACGTTCTACGCGGCAGGGAAGAACTACTTGTTGCGGATGTGTAATGGTAAGCGCAGAGAGGCAATTCTTCTACTGTCGCTGAATCCAAAGGAGAGATCACCTGTGTTGTACCACTGCTGCCGGTTTGCTCTCTGGGGATGACACCTCTCTCTACCTGGGGGGCAGATCTCCTGAGACGGCTGTCCAAATCCCAGAACACCGTCTTCTGTGGGCGGATCCAGCTGTTCCTCGCACGGCTCTTTCCCCTGTCTGAGAAATCAGGTGAGGTTTGGTGTGGCTCTCGGTTCATCACATGTTCCACACAAAACACGATTCAATGTGACGCTGCGGAAGTGCAAAACCTCGTCATTTGTTTTGCCTTCTCGAAAACAGTTTGCGCATTGCCTAATGTAAATCAAAACCGATCCTGTGTTGAAGGTCTTAATCTCCAGAGCCAGTTCAACCTTGAGAATGTCACCGTGTTCAACAAGAATGAGCAGGAGAGTACACTGGGACAGAAGGTAATGAATGATGCCATGGGACTGTTTGTATCAACTCGTGGATACAGCTTAAGTGTTGTTTTGAAACTACAGTCAATTGATTAAATTTTCTCAACCCATTGTACGTTTACTACTCATTTAAATATACTGCAAATAACCTGACGCGCTTTGATTGCACAGCCACACATTTGTCATGATGGCTTTTCAAATCGCGGTACAGTGAAGTTAAGCAGTAACCCAAAGCATGAGCACATTATCAATGTAGCCATGTGTCGTATTCAGGTCGATAATCTCCCAGCTCTCATGACCACAGTCAGTCGTCATGTATTCTGTATGTCTGAACCGGTGCCTGTTGTTGTGTCCTCGTCCTCCACAGCACACAGAGGAAAAGGAGGACGGCATGGAGGTGGAGGAGGGGGAGATGGGCGAGGAAGAGGCTCCTGCTCCCTGGTGAGTGACCGCAGCCGGCGGCCGAGACGTGGCGCGTACACAGACGGCCCGTCCCCAGACTAAACGCCGCGTCTCGTGTTCCCACAGCTCCATTCCCATCGACTACAACTTGTACCGGAAGTTCTGGACGTTACAGGACTACTTCAGGAACCCCCTGCAGTGTTACGATAAATTCTCCTGGATGACCTTCCTCAAGGTGAAGCCGCCCCGCCGTTGGCCCCACACACGTTGGTCTCGATCGTGGGTCCTTCTAAGTCCTGAAGTAAATGCAAATGCCGCGTTTTCCCCCGTGTAGTACTCAGACGAGACCCTGGCAGTGTTCAAGAGCTTCAAGCTGGATGACATGCAGGCCTCTAAACGGAAGCTGGAGGAGCTGAGGACGTCTGCCGGAGAACATGTCTACTTCGCCAAATTCCTCACCAGCGAGAAGGTGGGATTAGTGGACTCTTCTCCAATAATAGAGAGAAGGCGTCTGCTTTAAGACGTCATTGTGGGTTTAGAAGGCTGGAGGCTGAAGGCTGTTGATTCATGCTTTCACGATTACAAGTCTTGGTTTATTTATTGTTAGGCTTTATTATTAATTACTAATTGCCATCTACAGCTAAATTGTTATTATCCCTGTCTATGAAGAACGCTGTTGTCAACATTTAATATTATCTTAATCCTAAACTGCGGCAGTGTATGCTAGTATACATATTGTGTTCATGAGGGGTGGTTTTAACATGGCGTCTTCTCTGGCTCCCCAGCTGATGGACCTGCAACTCAGCGACAGCAACTTCAGACGGCACATCCTCCTGCAATACCTCATCCTCTTCCAGTACCTCAAGGGCCAGGTCAAGTTCAAAAGGTCAGGCTTGCTCTCCGCCGGGTAGAAAGCAGTAGAAACAGATTAGAGTGGAGTGCCAGTAGACACTTATCTCCTTCTGGATCTGCAGCTCCAGCTGTGTTCTCAATGATGACCAGACCGCGTGGATCGAGGAGACCACCAAGCTGGTCCACCAGGTCAGGCTTCGTATTCTTACCCCATAGATCAGACGTGTAGCAAAATCCCACACAAAGTCAACTAAATGTTTCAACATTTTGTCCCAACGACAAGATCCACATTTTTATTATGTCTTTTTCATTTGACGCCCATTCATTTATCCCTTCTTAATTCCCACAGCTATTGAAAGAGATCCCTCCCGAGGGTGAGAAGTTCAGTGCCATGGTGGAGGTGAGTCTCATGACGATGCACTAAGACCACGTCCTCCACACACACACCGTTCCACATACTCCTGTTCACATGTCCTGTTGTCCGCTAAACCCCATCCGGGCCCCCGCCTCCTCCCTCACAGCACATCCTCAACACAGAGGAGAACTGGAACGGCTGGAAGAACGAGGGCTGCCCCAGCTTTGTCAAAGAGAGGTAACGCAGCCCTGCCCGGTCCCGGTGGTTCCTCGGTGTTCACCGAAGACACGAATGGAGCAGGCAGAGTGGTTATTACTGCTCATGCTGGTCTCTCTTCACACAGGGTGGCGGATGACAAACCCAAGAGGCCCACCAGGAAGAGACAGGCGCCAGAAGATTTCCTCGGGAAAGGCCCCGACCGGAAACTCTTCATGGGAAAGTAAGGGTCCGCTCCACGCCGCGGTGTGAAGACACCGCCTGGTCCCAGTGTATTGACTCAGACGGTGGGCGTCGGCTCCCATGAACCCTTTTGTTGTCGTTGTTCTCTAGCGACGAGCTCACCAGGCTGTGGAACCTGAACGCAGACAACATGGAGGCCTGCAAGTCTGACGACAGGTCGGTACTTCGAACAGTATTTGGAATCAATTGATGATGCTACAATTATCACCGTTGCATCACATTCGTCTCTTGTTTCCGCCCCCCGGTGTGTTCAAACAGGGAGTTCATGCCGTCGCTCGACGAGTTCTTCGCCGAAGCCATCGAACAAGCAGACCCGGCAAACATGGTGGAGGATGAGTACAAGTACGCGTTCGCCATTAACCCCATCTTGTCTTTTTAAGTGCACACTTTTTCAACGTTTTAACCCCAAGATGTTACGCGTTGTGATGTCGCATCTTTTCTTCCCCAGGGTTGTACGGAACTCCAACTATGGCTGGCGGGCTCTGAGGCTCCTGTCCAGACGGAGTCCTCACTTCTTCCAGCCGACCAATCAGAAGTTCAAGAGCCTGGCGGACTACCTCGACAGCATGGTCAGCAAACTGGCCAAAGAGCTGCCGGTGAGTAGAGGCGGTGGTTTGTTGCTGTTGAGATTACCGTAGTCTCGCGAATCGGATTTTGGATTACTAATCCGAAATCTGAAGGCAAATGAGCTCAAATCTAGGTGAACGGGGCTTTTTCTTCAGATTTGTTTTCGACCAATCGTGTTGCTGTAAGGGCATCATTGACTATTAATAGCGAACAACAGTCCCTTTCTGAATGCTTTGTATACTTGTGCAAATCAGTTTGTCTTTGGTAGAATGGCCCCATAAAGAACCCGCCCCTTCAGTGTTTGGTTTCTGGATCAGGCTCAGAACCGCTGGATCAGAGATGAACTTAACTGTGACAGGGGCCTGGATGAGAACACTCTCAGGGTTTTTAAAGAGCTATGCATGCTTCTGCCTAACCTGCTGCCATGGCAACCGTTGTCCCCATGTAGAAAGACATCCCCTCGGAGGAGATCAAGACCGGAGAAGAGGACGACGACGACAACGGAGACAATCTTCTGAAAGAGAGCAATGACAGTATGTTCCAGGGACCTTCGCCGTGTGCCGTTATCCAAAGCCACTCACAATGCATGTTTTTGGATGAGTGGCATTCAGGGCGGCTGATACCGGCACCCAGCCTTTCCCTGTTCTTTAATACAACTTCCTAAATGTGGCTCTCTGGCCACCTTGATTTCTCCTGCCTGTGAACATGTGTTCAAACTCTAGTTTAATCATCCCCAGAAGCGCCGTCGACACCATGCCTGGGGTGTTGATTATTCAATTACGCCGTCTCCCCACCCCAGGTCCCAGCATGCAGAACAAGATGGTGTCCAACCAGCAGATGGATGACGTCGCTGCCAAGCTGGGCGCCAAGTGGAAGACTTTGGCCGTGCAGCTGGAGATGAAGGCGTCGGAGCTGCGGGAGATCGAGACGGACAGCGAGGACGTGGACATGCAGGCCAAGCTGCTGCTGGTGGCCTGGCAGGACAGGGAGGGAACGCAGGCCACCGTGGAGAACCTGGTGTCTGCCCTCAATGCCGCCAGCTTCTCGCAGATCGCAGACAACCTCAGTGAGGCGTAGTGGGGCTCATGTGCAAAAAAACACCTTGTATTTTAATTTTTCCCCCCGATCATTTAACTCATAGAATGATGTATTAAGTTTCAATTAAAAGATGGGGGTTTTTAGAACGATTTTGTATGTTCTGTCCTTGAAGCCCAAGTGAGGGTTTTTGTTTTGTTTCTTTTTGCACCGTGAAAAAAATAAAGTTACGTTTTTCTAATAAACAGATTTTTTTTTATTTGTAATCATTCAGGTCGGGTCACACGCTTTGATATAAGTCCACTTGAACCGTGTTCGATAAGTCAGCAGTCAATAACTTATTACAGAGCATCGTTTGCGTCTGACTCATGGCAGGGTGGTAGAACTGAAAATGTCACCGGATCATGGGATGTGATGAAGGCCGACGCTGGCCCAATATTTCTGTACAAGTTGATTAGTTATGACAGGAATATTGTTTTTGTATGTCATGAACACCTTGGCAAAGGCTTTTGGAAAATATACACTGTATAAAACATGTCATGAAACTGCACAGCTAGATGTAGAGTCTCTTTGACGGGAGCTGGTCAAGAAGTTGCGTCTCGTCTCCACTCAAAACATTTTTCACAATGGAGAAAAGAAGCCAAGAGTCCATTATTAAAAACCATACTCCACTAATATACGTAATGCCATTAGACGACAGATTGTTTTACAAGCTTCTGTAATGGGTTACAAAAAAAACAAAGCAAAAAAACATTTTTTAAGGTCAACTTTTAAAGACACCCGGATTTATTGCACATCTATGCAGACAGTGCTTTGAAATGGCATTTTTTTGTAAGTGTTGGATGTTGTCCCGTCGGTCTGTCTTCTGCCGCACTTTCCTCCCCAAGTTAATCGTCCTCTTGCAGTATTTCCAGCCGCCGGGGTCCGTACAGCAGGACGTACGCTATATGCCAGTCCCCCCCGCCGGACAGCCGCAGGATGTCCTCGGGGGACACCACACTCACCTTGTCGTCGTCAAACTTCACCCACTCATCTGCGGAACGGCCACACTGGTTATGTGTTGGACTGCACCTCCGCGTCGCTCGTCGGGAGTAAAGTGTGCGGTGCGTTTGCTTCGATGTGTACACAGAAATGCGGTGATGTTGGCGGTGTAATGGGGAATGTAAAGCGGTTACCCTCTTTCCTCTTCACCCAGCCCACGTAGTGGCCAGAGGAGCTGGAGCGGCCCTGGTGCGTCAGCACGGCCTGCAGGTCGTAGTAACCGCTGTTGTTGGAGCCCTGGTCTGGGGGTCAAAGGAGCAGGCCGGGGGTCACAGGGGGTCACCACTCACACTGCTTTTGGACCAGTGTTGCAGGCTCAAAATATATACAAGCAGGCAACAAACTAACAAAACTAAAACAAAAAAGGCCTACCGTCGGGGAATGAGAAGGGCTCAAATTTGGTTTCTTTTGCAGCGCCCGGCTTTGCCGCTATCTGGGTTGGAAACACGGAGTCAACGACAGCCACGGTGCCACCACAAAGTAAACCAGGCACCGTCTCACTGAACAGACTTCAAAGTACAGATGAGTTAAAGAACTTTGCATGAGAAAAGCAACACGTCTTACTGGGCTTTAGACACACCGAGGAGAGAGAAGAGTATTCATTTGAGCCGGTCGCCCTTTTACCTTTTTCTGTGCCATCTCTAGTTTCTTGTCCTCCACCACCTTGAACTTTGACCTCAGAGGCCCCATTTTCTCCTGTACCTCCGATGTGCACAGCTCATAGACATCCAGCATCAGGGGAAACTTGACATCCTTTAAAAGAGACACCATGGGCATGTCAGAATTTCAGACCATGTTTCTATTCTAGCCAATGATTACCATTTAAATAAGAAGTCGCTGGTTACTTGTTTAACATCCACTGGGACTGACCTTAAGGACTTTGGCATTGACAGCCTCCTTTTCTTTGTAGAAAAAGCGAACCATCTGAATGGTCAGGTAGGCAGGGAGACGGCCCAGTTTGGACTGATTGGGATACAAGAAGAAAAACAAGCATGTCAAGGAAATGCCTTTTGATTGATTAGAAATGTACAACAACATTTATAAAAACAATTTGTCAACAACCATTTAAGGACCGTTGGAATAAGGAACAATGTATGGCAAAAAAAAAAAAAAAGCTTACAGATTTAATGTAAAGGGCATTTCTTTCCAAAGATGGGGACAGTTTTGTGATTTCTTCTTGAAGTCTCTGGCGGAAATAAAGAAAACAAACAAAACAAAAACCAGACATGAGTCACACGACACTCTGGAGGCAGGCGTTGCTATTGGCCTTGACATCCACGGCCGTAGGCGGCGGTCTGCCACGCACCAGTCTGAGGCCCGTGGCCAGGTACTTGACCTCCTGGTTGATGAAGCAGCTGAGCTGGAGCTGGCTCTCCTTGCCCTTGGTGGGCTCCTCGTCCTCTGCCTCTGTGCATTTCATACTGGGCAGACGGGTTAAGGAGTGAACCCTTTAAAAGCCCCGCGGAGCCCCGCAAAGCCCCGCGAAGCCCCGAGGCTACGGGTTAAGACCGCGTGCTCCGGCTGACGTATTTCTAATGAGACCTCCGACACCATCAGCCGCAGCAGCCTTGTATTGGGTTTGCGCTGTAGAAAAGTCTGTGGCGCACAAGGCATCGGTATCCCCCTCATGCCAACAGGTCCTGCTAATTCTTCTTACACTGAGAGTGTAATCGGGTTTTGCCTGGCAGCGATTTGGCTTCTGAAAGATGAGAGCCATTTGGGAATGAGTCATTTCAGCAGAGACTCACTCCGTGCAGCGCAGGCTTACAGATCACCAGCAACACGACGGGCCCAAACCTCATCTAAAAACTGGATGTCTGACGCTACATGGCAGCAGACCGCAAGGATACGTGGTTTCAAATTCCACGCCGAAATACTGGTCGATGAAGTTCTTCTTTGTTGTGGACGCAGCAGCTCCACTCTCAGATTCAGTCTAATGCAGAAAAGAGAGAGCAGATATTTAACTACGAACACGCACACGAGTCCTTTCTCCAGCCTTTGTGATATGAACATGCTCCGATGGTCAACCTTGGATGAAAGAACAGACGGCGTGTTTACCTCCATTGGAGTCTCCGGCTCCAGTGCTTCCAGTTTCTGCTGAAGGACTCTCACCATCTGCAGCCAGCATTCATTGGCATCCTGAAAACAAAAAGGACCACACGAGCTTGAACTTGCAGTGTTAAAAAACCAGTCGCATTTACATTTACATATTACCAGATCATGGTTCAGTCTCCAGCATACATTCCAATACTACACAAGTTATTATAGCTATATCCACATAATGGAAATACACTGCTTATTTATTTTTTTAAACCATATTTTCAACAACAATTCAACAATTTCACACCAACCAGTTTCATCATTTTTTGCCGTGTATATTAATTTGGTTTGGTTCCGAAAAAGTACAGCTTATGAAAAGGGCGCCTTTGCGTGAACAACGGTCATTTGTGGGACCAATCCGGTGGAGAGAGACTTACTTGCTGAAGGTACTGACCCTGGTCTCCCTTCTCGGCGAACTGGGGGAAGGCCATGTGAAGGAACTGCAGCAGGATGATGGGCGGGAGGCTGGAGGAGGTCTTGTCCATGGTCTCGTATAAATCACGCAGAGCTACGGGGGGGGGGCACAAGCATGCGTTCACCTCCAGCATGATGGCGAAAGACGCGAGTGAAACGTGCTTCACTGCAGAGTTCAACTCGTTAAGACTTCCGTCATAGGGGGTTCAGTCGGTACCTGCGGTGATGTACTGGGATGCGTTTGCTCCCGAGGACCTCAGTGCACCTGAATACCTGTTGATGAACGTAGAAAGGAAGACGCAATGTGAAGGATTGTTTGACCCGGTGTTGTATTCTCGCCATGTTTAGACATGACTTTGGAAAAGTACGAACTGGTGAAAATCCGCTGAGATTGACAAAACGCATTTTGACGCATCCTACTTGGCAACCAAAAACACAGAAAGCGAAGTGCGCAGTGGAAAATGTAATAAAACTCAGATGCATTGCCAGGTTATTTCTCATCAAGTGGAAGTAGTAGAAAGGTTACTTTTTGAGTGCAGATTTGAGCTCTGGCACAGAGCGCAGGCACTGCACTGTGGCGTTCATGTAGCAAGTGTTGCCCAAGTTTGTCAGCCCACAAGGAAGCTCCATCTAGAAAAACCAAAGGAACAGCATTAGTTCCTCTTTGGATTCACGGGAGGGGGGGGAACACAGTTCAATTCAAGCATATTTTCCAACAATTCATTTCATTACATACAAATAAAAACAGCTAAAACATGTGGTCGAATAGATAACACGTAATCAAATCAGATCACTAAATAATCCCACAAATGATATACATCATTATGAGTTTCATTTATGATTGTTTCACAGGGAGGCACCACCATATTGTGTGATTCCTGAACACAGCTGTCCACAATTAAAACCACCAATGTGACCATGGCGGAGGCATCTCACTCAACAGACATAACGGAACCAATAGTGTTCCCCTTGAATTCGATCTCTTGGGCATGGCTTCTCATGAGAAGTAACAATAACAACCGTAAACATATCCCATTAAAAGCAGCCATGCATATCGAGCGTGTCCAAGCACGGCGGGCTGGTCCAACGTACGGCTGAGGCCAGCTGCTCCTCAGTCATGTCCTCCACAAACATGGGCCTGACGGCGGGCTCCTCGGGCAGGGCTTCTGCAGAGCCCATCATCAATAGGGTCATTCCCTGGTAGCAAGGAACGTGTACAGAAATATCACCCCATTGCAATCGCTACATCCATTTTATCACCTTTCGACATTAGTATGCAATTATTCACAGACGTGTACTTTTATATCCTCTTCTCTTTTTCACAATTATTTTTAACTTACATTTTTGAGTTTGATGTTTCCCCAGTCGTCGTCCTGAAATTAAAAACCGGGTAAACAATGATGAGCTGCTAGGAATGATAAGGAATCAAGTATGCATGTTGTGAATGGAAGACTGTCGGGTGTCCTGGTGGTGTTGTTTTGGTAGCTACCTTCAGAGTGCCTCCCTTCACCATGACCTTCTGTCTCTCTGGCTGAACTCCTGACAGGGCAAAGAGCTGAGCCTTGAAAACCATGGGTGGCTCCTCTGTATTAAGTTCGATTGCGTCAAACTTCTCCTTCCCCCACTTGACATTTACTGAACGAAATAAGACACAAAAGAGAAGAATAAGTGAATAAGAGAATAAGTGAGCTGTGGAGAAACTTGGCTGTAAACACAGCAACACGGTGCCTGTGTGCGCATGTATGACACAGCATATAGAGAACAGTTCCAAAGAACACCGGAACAGTAGAGTATTGGGGGAATGACGTGATATAATTGCCATTAGAGATCGAGTTTAGGTAAGCCGTATAGCCGTAACACAAGCTTACTGATATGCACATCATCTTACTAATAATCAGCCTGGGTTGCGAGACTAACTGATTGCCTCGCCCGGGTAGGATGACTGTTACTTTCTGTACAGAGACTGTGTACTCAGGTGGGATCACAGTGCAGCCCGGGACTTATCACAAGTAAACCTCTCCCTAGACTGTTATAGTAATAACAATAATAATACTACTACTGCTACATAAAAAAAGATGGAATCAAGTTAAAGTGCTACATAGTTGTTAGCTAGCTACATGATGCTACATAGCATGATGCTATCGAAGGAGAGAGACGATCGCCGGTTTGACGGCCTAGCTAGCTGGCTGTCGAATTCATCGAACAGATGAACAACTACTCAACTACCCAACTAACGCGTCTGTATGTATATCACCGATATAGTGGGCATGTCCTGTATGCATATATCTGATATGGCAACGTTATAAGGGCTGGCATGGAGTCCCCGTGGTATTTACCTATTGCTAGCAAGTCAGAAAGTGCTAACAAGTGTTAGCTTGAAATCTATCTAGTCAGCTAACATTAGCCATGCTAACACGAAAGTGAACAATACAGTTAAGCACGCATGGGTTCATATTTTTAATTCCAAAATGGCTGCGGAATACATATCGTACAAATAGCCTCCTACCTGTGTATACTGGCATATTGTAACACGTTGTTTCCTTGACGGTGTTTCTTTTTCGGACTCCTCCGGGGCGCGGGCAGAGTTGGCTACGTTATGTTTAGTTGCAACTTCATTCAAACACAATGACGCTGCAGCTGCACACGGTGCTCCGAACGACTAGCTCCGGCATCGACCTCTCGACCTGGCGACTCCGGAACCCACCAAAGGCACGGAGCCGGTACTACCGTCGGCCAAGCCATGGGACTTAAGATAACATACATACTGCTCATCACTCCAATGTATATATAGCCATAAGGTGTTAATATAAATAACTATTGTAAATGGTTCACGATAACTTTTTGATTTAGTGGACAGGCTGTGCACCAGGGATCAGCATTTGCTTGCCAAAGCAGAGAAAGATTGGAATAGATAGATCTATCTATCTATCTATACCTCCTTAGAATGATGAAAAGCATGTTTATACACATTTAGTTTTTGGTTGCATTTAACCAAAGTGGTAATCATGAGATTTAACTTGCAATTGAAAACAGGGGTCAATTAATGAGTTGATTGATCATAATCTACATTCCCAGTGTTACACCTGCTATTTCACTTAATTGTATGGATTTTCAAAACAAAAAGAGGATACAATAAATGATAAAGATATGTTTATTGACACATATCCATCAGTGCGGCCTCCAATGCAATTAAACATGCAAATTATCCAAGACAAAATAAGAGTAGATCATAGTTCCAGTGCTTTTTGAACTGAACAAAAATTGAGAAAAAAAACAAAAACAAACAAGAAAACTTTATTATCAGGGAGGTATTCCATAGTCCTTACCATTCTCTATATATATTTACATACTGTAGGGGTTTGCATTAACGGGACTTTACCATATTAGCTGAACTTGTAATCGCTAACAAGCATCGTCAATGACACAGGTCTTAGCATCGCTTAGGTACGCCGTCCCGAAACTTGTCACGTGATATTGGAGTCCAAGAACCTTATCCTGACACACAGACGGTGTGCTTATTAGAAGTTCAAAAGGGGAAAAAAAAAACAACCAGATGAAAAGTTTGGATAAATCCACAAATGAGAAACGGGTTTCTTTTCTTAAAAAATAAAACAATGGAAGAGTTAAGATTTGTCTTGTTTGGAGAAAAACACAAAGAGATATGGCAGTAAAATCGTTATCCAAACGTTAAGGCACGAGGTGGGCCGAATGCTACACCTGTTTAGTCTTCTACAAATAATTTACAATTCAAACAGTGCAGTTTTACATTTGTTAACTTAATGTTTTCCTTTTCAACCATTTATCATGACTCAATGTAAGGCAATACATTACAAAAAAAAAACAATACAAAAAAAAAAAACAATGTACCCAATGAACACACAACAAAATTATGTTTTAGGTCTCCTATATGCCATTACAATGGAATTTCTTTATGGCTTGGAGCAATAAAAATAATTATACTCATAAAAATAATGCATAGATTTAAATGATGATCTTGAATGCTCCTCACTCAATACTCAAACCATCTAATACTTATTTCCCAATACTCCCTACCCTGATGAACAGACTTGCAGAGTAACATGAATACAGGCAAAAAGGCAACCAGAGTCCAAAAGATAAAGGCATTAAGGTCTTATTTTTTTAAAACTGAAACACATGTATGTTTGCTATTAACGAAGACTATCTGGTTTCTCTGGAATGGGATTTTTTTTTGTAAATTCCTTTTCATATCTAAAATAAAATAGAATTTGAATCCTCCCTGGAGACGAGCCGAGCCGCGTGCGACAGTACCTCGTCGACCACATGCACGCATGCAGGACCACGGTCCCAGCGACCCCCTGGTCCCAGTGACCCCCTGCCACCTCTCTTACTCCACTACCACACCCAGCGGGAGATGGAATATGTACCCATGGTGAGAGCAACTCCCTTCCAGCCGGCCGGCCGCCCTCCCTCCCTCCCTCCCTCCCTCCCTCCCTCTCTCCCTCTCTCCCTCCACCCCTCACTCTGTACCCAAAGTCCAGGTCCACAGTTTTGGTTAAGGTTGAGGGCGCCCTCTTCTGGAAGATATGTGGAGATGCAGAGAAGTGTGCTGTCCAGGGAGGAGGGAAGGGCGGGGGCGAGAAGGAGGGGGATGTGGATGTGGTGGTGGTGGTGTGTGTGGGGGGGGGGGGTGTCTCATCTTCAGTCTGGCGGAAGAAAGGTGAGGAGATGACCAGCCCGCATCATCACCACGTCCCTGATCCCCTGGGTTTTCGGAAAAGTGTCCCACAGTTTTCCCAGAGCCGCGTTGCCTTCGTGTTGTGAAAAGGAAGAGGCTCCGATTTTGTTTGTTTTTGTTTGTTTGTTTGTTTGTTTGTTTGTTTGTTTGTTTTTGAGGGGGAGGGAAGAAGGGAGGAGGTGAAACATGTAAGAGTCCAAAAAAAGAATCCAATGGTTCAGATGGTTAGCTGGAGAGAGACAAAAAGAGAAGAGAAAGGTGTCTAACAGAAGGAATGCAAGACATTTCTGACATGGTTAGTACCTGGCCTAAGGTAACCAATTAGTTGGTGCACAACGCGGTTTCGCCCCCCGCCCCCCTCCCCCAATATTATACCCAACAGAGACGACACAAAACAGAGCGTCACTGTGGGCAGCGAGGTGAGAACGCAGGATGCACTGAGGCTCGCAGGCAGTTCTGGAACACATTAGTGCCAATTAGACGAACAAAGAGACCCCAAGTGACAATTGGAAAAGAGGACATTGTGGGGGGTCAACCAACCAACCAACCAACCAACGGAGGACAGAGTCTGCCATTAGAAAAACACCCGTTAATAAATAGTTAGGCTACAAAAAACAACAACAACAAAAAACCCCCACAGAGAACAAAGGCGCAGAGAGACATCTAGACGTTGTGTTTGTTTATGTGATTAGCATTGCTCTGGAGAAGTGGCGGTCAGCAAGTGCTGGACGTTGTGTCTGCGGCTTGAAGGCTGGACTGCGCTCTGCTACAACAACACAGGAGACAAACAGCGGGTCACGTGACTGGCCGGGGGACCACCCCTCGGCCCCGCCCGAGGGGGGAGCCCCTCTTGACTGCGCACCCTCCATAACTTCCTAGCATGCGCTACTTCCGCATCACACTAGAAAGAGGCCCCGGCTACAGACTATACAACACAACAGGGGGGACGAAAAGGCTGATACCTTGACGCAAAATGTATCGGGGGGCTGGAATTCAGGTTCGAAAAATGGCCACCGCATTCGCCTGAGAGGCACACAACAGCGTCAAAGGGACTTTTACCTTGGCTTTCCCGTGATGCTTTTGGGGTTCTTGCGGAAGGACTGGTTGGCTACGGAGCGGGTGGAGATGGTGCGGGGGGAGGACCTGGAGAAGGTGGAGGGCGGGGTCTTGGGGATCTTCTTGCCCAGGTGGCCGATCCACTTCTTCTGCTCGTCCTGGGTCAGGGCGAGCAGGAGCATGTCGCGCGCGGACGTGACGTCGTAGTTCACTGGACAGAGGAGGGTGGGCAGGGCACTGGGCATGAGACACTTTGTCCCACTGCGTTGAGGACTTTCATTTTTTTAATGTGAAGAAATTTTTAATTTTGCATGAACTTAAGGACTAAATAGTCCGCCCAGTTCCAGGGCCCTCCATATCCAGTAGCGGATGGATACCAGACCCGAGCCCGACGGGCCGGGCCGGGTTCGGACAAATATTTAGAAATGATGCTTGGGTTCGGGTCGGGCTCGGTCACATCTGCACGATTTGAAATTTACCCGCGCGTTAACCCGCGCATGTTGCGCTCATTGCGTTTGTTGACATTTCCAAATGCCTTGCAGTTGCTTAATAAAGGCGGGCTTTCATAAACACAGACGTAAATGTGTCATTAGTATGAAAAAAATAGACTTTAACTGTGTCGGGTTCGGACATAAAAAGCTCGATGCTTGTCGGGCTCGGGTCGGGTTCGGTTACTGTTCCGTCGGACGCGAGCCGGGCTCGGACAGAAAATCCCAGCCCGATCCGTACTCTTAATATCCGGTACCAAAACAGAACACGGCACAGGACAGGAGAGTCCTTTGGGGCTAAATTCCTCAGCAAGGCGCTCACTGACACAGCTCACCTTTGCAAGGGGCGATGACGTCCTCCTTCTTGTCCAGGTGGTCCTTGTGGCACTTGACGTGGCAGCGGCGGCACTCCAGGGCCTGCGGCGGCTTGAAGACGTGCCACAGCGGCTTGGGGCACGCCTCGCAGTTGGAGGGGAAGTGGTAGAGCGTGGGGATGAACTCGTGGCCCTTGTGGGGCAGGCAGTTGGCCTTGTCGCCCTGGGGCACGCCCTCCATCTCGGCCTCCTTCCGGCACTCGCCCTCGTTGGCGTACAGGATCTGGGGGGAGGAGAAACGTTTGAAGTCGGTGTGGGAATGGACCCACGGGTCACGTGTGAGGGGCGGGGCCAGGCGGAAGTGGGTATTTCTGGGAGGGCTCGTTCGTAATCAAATGCCATGAGCATTAGAGGTTAGGGAAGCTTTGTGTTCACAGCCGAGCTGTAGGCACCCTTGAGCAGGATCGCTTCCCACTGTCATGTGTATGGAAGTGTTTGCCTCTGCATGAAAGGCATCTTCTAAATCAGTGGTTCTCAACTGGTCTGGCTTCAGGACCCACCATCACCCACCAATGACAAGCCACGACCCAAATCAAGGAAAATGTTCAACTTGTCAAATTTATTTAGCATAACATAACACTTCAGTAACTGTACTATTAAACTATTCAGTCACTTATTCAGGCAATAAAAAAATAGACGGCACTCCTCTGCATAAAAAAATCCTCTTCAAAATAAAAGCACAGGATTCTTTTCGTAACTTTTTTTTTTTGCCCAGACAAAGGCCCGCTGAAAACGGGTCCGCGACCCACCAGTTGAGAACCACTGTTCTAAATGACCACTAAGAACGTGAGCGTACACAATGGACAGACGCGTGCGCGCATCCAGACAGAACAGGAAGGCTCCACCCACCTGGAATATCCGTGGAATCTCCTCCGTCTCGGCTCTGTACACGTCTCCCTGGGTGACCGGCCTCACGTGGAACAGTTTGCTGCGACGGACAGACGGACAGACAAGACAGATTAGTCCTCTAGAGGAACGGGCCGTTCCACAGCAGACAGCATTGAGGACTGGTGAACGGCTCCTCTGGGCATTGTGGGTAAACATATGACTGTTGCTTCCATCAGGAACAACAGCAATGGCGGTCAACGGAACGGTAAGATGGCGGTCATCTCTATGGGGTAAAGCTGCTGATCCATGAGCTGGGACTCCAGTGAGTATAACAGAGACCCATCTCTTGGGGATGGCATTCCTAACCGCGTTTGGTGTGAAATCTGCAGCATCCAGTAAAAGAAAAAAAAGCGTGTGACAACCCGAAAATGGCGATCACTCCGGAACCGGAAGTTACGCCCCGCCGGAACCAGAAATCGACGCGCGTTACCTTTTGAAAGAGCCGGCGGGAGAGATTCAGGGGGTAGGGAGTCAATTTGGAGAGAGGGACGTGATTCATGGTGGAGCGAGTCATTTTGATAGATAACGTGATTCATGGTGGAGCGAGTCATTTTGATAGATAACGTGATTCATGGTGGAGCGAGTCATTTTGATAGATAACGAGATTCATTGTGGAGCGAGGTTCAGTGCGCGATTTGAGACCGTAGTTATAGTTTTTTTTCCGTACCGTAGTTTTTTTCTTGCGTCAACCAGCGCAGACCGTCATTCGTTTCATGCAGACCCGACTATAATACCGGACTGACGTTTTTGTTTATTTTTTTTTCCCTGACTTTATTTAATGGACTGGGGTTCCCCCCCCTAGGTTAATTAGTGAATGAACGGATTTATGTTAAAGAACCTATGTTATGGTTTCCTTTGATTTATGGTGATGATTTTGTTACAAGCGTGAAAATAAAATAATCACTTACTCAATATCCAGCACCATGCAGGGGTTGGACTGCTCTTTATCCTGCTCATCGTTGTAGAACAGAATCTTCTTGCTGCTCACCACCACGTACTGCAGGATAATACAAAGCCAAGGTGTTCATGAGAGAAAGTCAAGCATGTCAAAAGAATGATCATATAATCATAATGAAATAAACCCCTATACTATCATCCAGGACCTTTGTCGAGTCCAAGACAAGTCCAAGACCAGGACTAGTCGAGTCCAAGACAAGTCCAAGACCAGGACTAGTCGAGACCAAGTCAAGACCGAGTCCAGGACAGAAAAAACAAGTTGTATACATGAAATATATATGAGATATTTCATATTATATATATATATATATTTCATATGTCCAAGAACACATTACCTTTATCTTACGCTATATTTTATTATGGCAGAATTGGCGGACATCTTCGTTTGTCAGTGTGTGTGAATCAATGAAAATGAATGACAATAACGTTACGTTAGCAGGGCACGCAGATGCAGCGCGCGCAAAGATAAACTAGTGCGTGATTGGTTATCAAGTGGCCAGTGTTCTAAACATAATAAAGACACTTAGACTCGGTGGAGACTAGGGCTGTCAAAATTGCTCAAAAATGACGTTCGAATATTCCCAAAAAAAACCCAACATATATTCGAATATATTCGAATATGTATAGTTGCGCATTATGTCAATGACGCGCATTACATCAATAACAGGACAAACTAATACAATGAGACATAACTACTTGTATAGGTCGTTTAAGTTTAAACAAATTTGGCAACATATTACCTTCACAAAAACAAGTAAATGAACTAATGGCCAAGACCGCAGACCTCGCTCGCTCTCTTTTTGTCTCTCTCTCTCGCTCCCCGCTCATACTGGTTTAAATAAACAACAGCAATAAACAAATTCTGAGTGCTGATCAAGAGTTTTGTGCAAGCTATTTAAGGTCCCGAGTCAGCGCGCGCACACTCGCAAAGCAGAAAGAATGCACCGCGGCTGTGTTTTTACACATTCCAATGTCCGTTTTTAAACACTATTCGAATATATATTCGAATTTTGAATATTCGTTGACAGCCCTAGTGGAGACCAAAAGCCACATTTGGCAAGACCAGTGGCAGAGACCAAGACAAGTCCAAGTCCAAATACCAGCGAGTCCGAGACCATAGAAAAAACGTTTCGAGTCCGGACTCGAGTCCAAGTCCGGACTCGAGTACTACAGCCCTGCTATCATCCGAGAAAAGAGACACAGTACCTGTTTTTTCCATCCATAGCGCTTGATGTTGGTACGATTGGGTATGGACAGCCAGCCTTCCAGCCGGGATTCTGTTTCAAAACCAAGAGAAGCAGACGGGGGGGAACAAGTTACCGACACGTATCTGCGTTGACGACGGCGATGCCGTCGTCGGAGGAGGGGCCAATCACGGGTGCCATGCAGTGACTCAATCCAAACTCAACTGGGGGAAGGACAAAGGGGTCAAGAGACCCGAGGTCAGCAACAAAAGATCAAAGGTCAAAAAGGCGTCGGGCAGCGGCTTCACTTTAATCTAACTGTCCAGGGGAGAGGTCGCCTCATGCACAGAAGACTGCCAGGGGAACGTGTTCGGTTTCAGGATGTTACCGGGCGTGATTCCACTCCATGTTTGAGAATGAGCATTTACTGTGTTACCACTCGTTTATGGGAGAAATAACCCTGCTGCAAGTAGGATTTGTTCAAAAGGCTTATTTGTTCATTATGTTAAAGTGATACCCATTCGATTTATAGAGCATGCCCCTGGAGAAACCATACCAAGGGCAACGGTGAATTGAAAAGGCTTTTTTTGGTGCTAACGTGAACATGATGGGAGACTTAAAAAAAAAAAGTATTTCAAGTGATCATGCGGCTAAAACGACCAGTGTTTTTAAGTGTGGGAAGAGCACAGATAACTAGGAAAAATAAAAAGTAAAAGTATTAACAAATAAACAATTAAAAGGACATTAAGGTGGGGAGGGGATTCGGTACAGTCTGAAGACGTTTTGAAAGATGCTATGAGTAACGTGTTAAACACTCCAGAGTTAAAAGCTCTCGCGTGCTGCGGATAAACCCGCTGACGTCCTGAACGTCAGCCGACAGCATTAGCGGCACGGCGCGGTTAGTCAACGGAAACTCAAGACAAGCTTCTTTCAAAAGTGCCGGCATATTCCCGCAAAATAACCACCCCACGCCTCCTACCGACCACCTCAAGCAGAAACACAAAGATATAATCATATTGAGACCATACACAAATCAAAATGGACAAACGCACACGGCTAGCGAAACACAGACCAGGCACGGAGAAGGAGCTCCTTCAAAGTTACTCACAGAGGGAAAGAAATGGAAGTTACAAAGATAAGAGGAGCAAGGAGAACCAACTGGATGAGAGAAGGACCAAGAGAGAAAGACAAGGGTTTAAACCAGTTACACAGACTCACTCCCATCGTAGACACAAGAGAGAGAAACAGGGGTTATGACCACAGACAATATTCAACAGCCTCGCTCCCATCGTAGACGTGGGATTCCTAGGCGCGAGGAAATCATGACATTGCACAATTACAAAAAAAACATTTACATTGACCCACTCATGATCGCATGTCAAAATTATAGTTTCATTTATATTGATCCAAGCTATCTGGGTGCCAAGTCGTCACTTTCCTCAGCATTAATCATTTATTGATGTACAGAGGAGAGCGAATATAAACCGTGATAATACATAACCCGAATGGGATTTAAAAGGGTTTTAAGTCATCCGTTCGTGGATAATAGCCCAGTCTAGAGGGAGAATCGTATCACTTACTGGCTTGTAAAGGCAACACGCATTAGAAAACAGATAATTCAGGTCCTTGATCCTGATCGGACACCTGTGACCGAATAACTACTCATTTTTAGTTTCAATGCACCGCGGATCTCAGCGCATGCTAGCCTACGTTGCTTGGCAACCGTTTTTCACTCTTGTGGATCTGCATCGCTCATCAGACCATTGCTGGGGCGTGCTCCGTTTCATGCCCAACAACCCCCTAAAAGACCACTGTAAGACTGCCTGACCCCCCTCTATAAAGATCTCTGGTCCTGGCGTTGGCAGTCGGCTCCCGTGTTCGTATCGATACCCAGCACGCCGCTGCGCCCTCAGACGGGCCCCCCCGTCCGCCCCGGCCCCCCCGGGCCTACCTGCCAGGTTGCTGTCCGTCTCGTCCGTCTGCAGGCTGGTGAGGCTGGAGCTCTCCATGCGCAGCTGCAGGTCGCTGAGCTTCTCCCGCAGCTGCTCGATGTCGCTCTCCTTGCTGTCCAGCTGCATCTGCAGCTCGTTGCGGTACGTGCTCTCCTCCGCCAGTTGCTATGGGCGCCGATGGGGGGGGACAAACGTCAAGCCATGGGGCGAGGACTAGAGGATGGATACCCGACCCGAGCCCGTCGGGTAAATTATGCTCGGGTTCGGGTCGGGCTGCGCGATTTGACATTTTTTTATTTACCCGCGCATGTTGCGCAAAAACAAAGCTTGATGCCAGTCGGGCTCGGGTCGGGTTCGGTTACTGTTCTGTCGGACGCGGGCCGGGCTCGGGCAGAAAATTCCGGCCCGATCCGTAATCTAGTGAGGACACCCAACGAGGGGCGGCAAGCCACTCTGTTGTCATGTTTCCGGTGGGCGACGTTTCTTATCATATTATTATTTAGATGACGGGAAATGTGTTCATTGTAAAACCAGTGCATTTGATTTGACAGCGGATTAGGGTTGCCGTTTTTGACCGAGATTGCTTGGCGTTTGATGATGTTGTGCGAGTCGGTCTTGTTGCGTCGATACGACGGGCAAGTAGCGGTGAAACTACAATGATCAACCCGACTGCAATCCTCATCTCAATCCTACAAAATAGTTATTAGGGCAAAGGGAAATAGGTTTGCCTGTGCAGAAAAACAGATGGTGCCCTGAGCACCAGACGACATCAGAGTGGCTGCAATGACACGACGCCTGTCGTTTCCCTCACCGCCTGCATTTCGCTGAACTCCTTCTGATACTTGATGGCCATGTGGTTGAACTTCTCCTTCTCCTGGTTGAGGTCCAGCTGCAGCTTGCGGTTCTCCTTCTCCTTCTTGCGCAGGTCGGCCGTGCTGCCCTTCTTCTTCTGGTCCAGCTTCATGTCCTTCCGGTTCAAGATCTCCGCCAGCTTGTTCACCGCCTGGGGCAGATTGGAGAGACACACACGCACACACGCACACGAGATGTTAACGATTTACTAAAGATGAACTCCACCACTGGAGAAGAACTCGGTGACTTATTGAGAGAAAGAAAACATTGTGATAATTAAGTCG
Organism: Phycis blennoides; assembly: GCA_900302315.1. Lineage (NCBI taxonomy): Eukaryota > Metazoa > Chordata > Actinopteri > Gadiformes > Phycidae > Phycis > Phycis blennoides. The sequence goes on from OMKI01045735.1 coordinate 29,039, forward strand.
TGTGTGTGTGTGTGTGTGTGTGTGTGTGTGTGTGTGTGTGTGTGTGTGTGTGTGTGTGTGTGTGTGTGTGTGTGTGTGTGTGTGTGTGTGTGTGTGTGTGTGTGTGTGTGTGGGGGGGTTACCTGAATCTTGAGTGTGCGCTCTGTGCCAAGGATCTTCTCAAAGTTCTTGACCGCGTTT
>OMKI01045739.1:0-18209 GCA_900302315.1 Phycis blennoides
ATCATAGCTGCATTTTCCGGGCTTTCCTCTGCACAAAGTTGTCAATTAAATCCTTAATGTCCAGGTGACGCGCATGCGCATTCTCAATCGACAGTGTGGCAAGTCCAGAGTACGAGACTGTCCCATTGAGCTCCTCAGGTAGCTTTTTATAAGTTTAAGTTTGGAAAATGAACGCTCTGCAGATGCCACTGTCACTGGTATTGCCAGGAAAAGCATGAGAACAGTGCAAACTTCCCCGAAACTCGCAGTGGTGCATCTATTCTCAATGATGAGCATCTTCATCAGCTCTTGTCCTTGTACTCTTGTCTTCATTTGTGAAATGCGGTCTTTCAAACATGCACGGAATGACAACAATTGAATGGGAAAATCAGCAGTTAAGTCATCTTCGTAAAAATCCAGAAAGCCACTTTTATGTTTGTACTCCTCCATTGCTATCTCTATCGCTATCGCTAACTAAAGTTCAACGTGTAATGGCTGCCAACTGAGCTACGCACGTTCACTACCATATCCCACAATCCCCAGTCGCAATGTAAAACAAAATACACCAAAATACATCGTTGTTAGCTTAAACAATTATTTGATGATCACTAAATTATATTGTCAATATTTATTCAAATATGTTTGTGTAATTTAGATGGATACGCTTCCAGGAACACCATGGAAGTGTGTGAGATTCTGAGGAGTTCATATAAGGCCTGATTCACGTCTTTATTCAGTATTGTGCCTCAAATGGATACCAAGGAGCGACTCGGCTCGATTTATGACTTATCGCTGGATGAAGGGCCCGGTCGGAAAGATTAAATTATTGTTGTGGGTGGAGCCCTCCAAAGATTGATGGGCCCCCTGATTGGCTGGGGCCAGTAAGCGACTGGAGTAGCTGCTTACCGATCGTTACGCCACAGATCAAATACCTCATACATTGACCCAAACAAAGCCCCATTTCCTTATGGGAAAGCCTGAAACCACAGATGACCCTGATTAAACAATTTGTGAACATGCTGTCTAACAGCTGGAAGGGGGGTGTTATTCCGGACATCATATGAATTGCCCAGCTGGGCCAAGTTGGCCCAAGCTTCCAGTGAACACACCTGTTTCCAAGAGCAGCACTGTACTCATCAACACTCTGCGTTCTCCATTTCACAAGGATCATGGTTGGGAGATGGTTGGCCACAAAGTCAGGTGATAGGTGGGTGCCAGTCAAGATCTGAGTAAACTGAGTAACAAGCAAATCACATTGATGCATGCCAAAATGTGTTCCCATGTGTGGCACTAGAGGACCTGGATGTGGGCCTGAGTCATTCCTTTGAGGAGGGATTCCTCCTCAGTAAGAGAATGTGTGCCGCGAGACCAGTAATCTCTACAACTGCCTCCAACTTCATTTACGGTTTGCAGAAGCTAGGAGTGAGAGACATCGATTCATGCGATTTCCAGGGACAAGTTGGACTGCGGCGATGCCAACTTCTTTGTTCATTGAATTCACCTTATGGATGCCCACCTGTTCAGGTTCCCCCCGACGCATTTCACTGGGGCATAACAAGAAAATGAGACAAGGAGTATAAGAGCTGGACGAGAAATAACCTCACAGATAGCAAACAACAGCAGTGGTTGTTGTCCTAATCTTTCCCCATTTCAAAACAATATCTATGCATCATCCAGAGCACCTTTCGACTCAGGGTGGTATGCACTTGACACCACATGCATAATGCTAAGAGACTGCAGAGCATCTTCAAAAATCTAGACATGGATTATATCGTGGAGGAGGGGAGTATCCAGATGGACACGTGCAAGGGCAGAGCTGTCTCTGAATGGCCGCAGCCCAGTTCCCGCAAGGAGCTTCAGTGGTTTCTGGGATTTGCAAACTTTTATCGGCGTTTAATCCGTCACTACAGCTCTGTTGCCGCTCCCCTTCATGCCCTGACATCACCTCACACCAGATTCCAGTGGAACCCTGCTGCGGGGACCAGAGACACCACCATCAGCCCGGGGACCAGAGACACCGCCATCAACCAGGGGACCAGAGACACCGCCATCAACCAGGGGACCAGAGACACCACCATCAACCAGGGGACCAGAGACACCACCATCAACCAGGGGACCAGAGACACCGCCATCAACCAGGGGACCAGAGACACCACCATCAACCAGGGGACCAGAGACACCACCATCAACCAGGGGACCAGAGACACCACCATCAACCAGGGGACCAGAGACACCACCATCTTCACGAAGACGCCGCACACACCAAGCGGCGCCGTGGGCGTCTTCAGGTACGACCTGCTGGACAGCTCCACACAAACCTCTGAGACGCTGGCCGCCATGTTCTCCGTGCCCTATGACTTCAACCTCTACTCCAACTGGTGTGCTGTGGGCGTTGTCAGTAGCCCCAGAAATTGTGATTACGCTCTTTACTCTGAGATGTATTACAACGACGAGAACTCGTTTGTGAGAGGGGAAGCCAAACAGGGCCATCTTACCTATAAGCACAGAAATGTTATTGTTGAGGTGAGCTATGGGCCACGCCCCTGTCTGCCTGAGTGACTCCCAGCCTGATGCAGGAGGCTGAGTGCACCAGGCGAAGAGGATCTGATTAATCAGTGGGAGACACACTCACACTCAGAACAATGGAAGTGAGCAGTGTGTGAGAGGAATGGCTGGGAGACTGGACTGGAGGAAAGGGAGAAAGACTGCAGAGCTAAAGCTTGTTTCAAACAAGGAAGAAGGAGCCGGTGAGCTTTCATTCACCTCATGGAAAATCATGTGATTTAAATACAAGATAAAATGTGATGCATTTAAAAAGTCATGTGATTTAAGGGTGAAAGTGAAGCAAATATAGCGTGCATGAGTCAAGTTGGTGAACTGCTAAATGAAAAGTCTACAGTTAGGAAATATATAAACTAAACAAAGTGGTCATATTTGAGATGGATCATAATCATACATCCAGTTTCCATCCTACTTTCCATTAAACCTGTGTCCTGATGTCTTTTTTCATTGTTACAATTAAATAAAGATTGAGGGCCACAGCACTGAGACCCCATCAGGGTGACCATCAGGGTGACCAGGGCCGGCAGTAGCTCAGTGGATAGAGCGGGTGGACTGAGCGGGTCGTCCACTAACCGTAGGGTCAGCGGTTTGATCCCCACCTCCAACTGTCCACATGTCGAACCCCACAAAGGTACTGATTGTAAGTCGCTTTGGACAAAAGCGTCTGCTAAATGCCCCTTTAGCCTTTACCATCGCCCTCCTGATGGCGGTGGATGCTGGTCCACCCAGCCTCCTGATGGCGGTGGATGCTGGTCCACCCAGCCTCCTGGTGGCTGGATTAAAGCGCTGTGGTCGACCACAACATCCTCACCCACCTCAGGGCTCCGCTGGTCCCACACACGGTATTTAATCAAACACGGTATTTGAAAGAAAAAGAAAAAAGTTAGGTAGTTGAGCTTCAAACTGGTTCATTCTTACTGGGAAGGGTAACCTTTCAAGTGGACTTTCAGGTTCCAATATTTTCAGTGAACCATCTGAATTGGCAACTAGCCTACCCCTACATGGATATACAATAGATGAGCAAGCTACATAGTAGATTATATTATTATATTAGATAATGTCAGATATCAGATCATGCATATTAAAAAAGAAAAAGCCATTAGTATGCAGTAAAACATTGGAGGAAGGCATGTATTTTTTTTGTATATGTCCCATGCAAACATGTATACAATTTATTCTATGTGACCTTGAGTCAAACTTCTACATAAAGTGCTTGGATGTTCTGTATAAATCCTGTTGGTTGATATGGTGTGATCTCATCTATAGCATCTTGGAAGGTTCCCCTCCGAATTCTTTTCCACATCTCCATAAGCTGCATTACTCTGGTGACCTCCAAGGGAGTTAGATGCTATTCTTTGAAAAGACGAGGAACTGATTGCATGGTATCCATTCTTTCAAAAACCTCGACACAAACGTGAAAAAAACGACCCAGTGATACTGAACAACACTAAAAGGTAAGAGTTGGGGAGTTGGGAGTTGGGACAACTTCTGGCGACTCAATGACAAACGTCACATGAACAAAACGTGTGCTATATTTCGGGAGATGCACTAGTCTGTACTGTGAGACGCAATATGCTTATTAACTGCAAAAATCCATAGTTTTTTTTTCCTTAGTCTGTCATCTCAAGAGGTGTTTGGACGTGTCCGGCAACATGTAACCAATCACATTCAGTGACGCAATGGCCATGGCTAGCTCCGCCCACTTAATGCTAAAAAGAAAACCTTCGAACGAGGAGAACAAATAACCGAGCGAATAGAAAAACACTGCGAGCACGAGAGAAAACACAGCATTTAAGTGCTGCTTCCCTTATGCGCGCGCTCACTCCACGACGTTCTCCTCGCGAGCAGAGAAACACTGCGCGCGCGTGCAGTAAAAGGGCTCGCAATCATATTTTTGTGCACGGATGTGTTAGTTGCGCGCGCACGCAAAGTAATGTTTGCTCTAGACTGGCTAGACTGCCCTGCTGGGGACACTGACAGACACACGAGAGGGAGGGGACGAGAGGGGCTATGATCATTTGATAATTTAATAGGATACCGGAGATCAAATTATTGGAGATAACAAATGTCGTATTTGGCAGACCTGTCGTGTGGCTTTGTAAGAGGACAGATCATTTTAACACTGTCTCCATAAATACATTTTCAGCTTGATTGCGATTGGTAGGAGAGACAATTCACCGGGTTGGTATTGGTAGGGACATGTCCCTAGCGTCACAACTAAAACCATGCCCTATTAGATAGCACTTCATTCGGTTTTTTTTCATCAGAAGGGTACATGTAGGGAACCTCAAGTTAATCCCATTGTAAGGGCAGCTCTATGGCACCATAGAGCTGCCCTTAATTTGCCCTGATTTTACTGTTATACTGTACTTATTGTATTTTATTTAACTGTTTTGATTTTCCTTCCATGTTGGAACGGGCCTCGTCCAATATATTTCATTGTCCAGTATGACTATAAGTGATGCTGCACATTTGACAATAAAGGACTTGAAACTTGAAAACTTGAAACGTCACATTTTATCCGTTGGAGGCACATATCTGGACACTTCCCCTCATTCTGAAACATGAAGGGACACCCGTTACAGCATTGCATCAAATCGTATACACTGGAGGGGCGCTTCTACATTAGAGGAGCACCTGATTGGACAATTAACCATGTTTTCTCACCTGTAGGAGTACCCTCCCCTCCCCACCCAGCTCATGTGTGTATGTAAATTAGAAAAATCTGTTGGATTTGTTCATAAAGTGTAGCATAAACGTTTGTCTAGTCCAATCCCGCCCTCACTCCCAAACCTGGCCCCACCCACAGCTGCTGAGGTTTGCGGCTCGAATGAAGCTCGCCTTGGCTGGCTGCAATTACGACCCTTCTAAACTAAGACAGAAATGCTACATCATACCGAGCTGCAGTTATCCTTTGTTTTTCACAGAAATTTAAGAATAAGGACGATTTACCGGAAATGGATGCTTGATACTGAATGCGTAAGTAACGCACTGAACAATGATCTCTCGCTCTGAACACGGGTAGCTAGTCCCGTATGTGCCCTGCGCTCTCCGCCTCGACGAAGCGACACGATTAAGTGGATTGAAAAGTTTGTTTCGCAGTTTATCATCAAAGTCAAATTGCGTTGTTTGTATGGACACCTGCTTAACTTCTCTGTGTGGTTTCAAATATCTGACACGATATTATATAAGTAGTTGAAAATAGCTGTTTAGTTTCGTCCCCGGCGGTCCGCTATGGCATCAGGCTGAGTGAAGGCGCAGGGACGCAGAGGGCTAGGTAGCTACGTGATGACAACACGCAGCGTTTTGTTTGGGTCATGCTCTTATTTGGAAATTGTACTGGAAAAGAACGGTCTAGCTATCAAACATACGTGACTAACTTGCGTGATTTGGTTATATCTTAAACAAATGGTGTGCCATGCGTAGCGGAATGTAATTGCGAATCAGGGAATGAGGCCTTCTGTTTAGCTGTCGTCTCAATGCTTTAAGCTGTTTACAGAGTATGTATGTTTTTGTTGGCTTTTATCTAGTCAAACGCCATTTTTTCCGGCAAATGTATATTGATGTTAGAATGCTATAAGGTATTAATGAGGCTATTTAGACAAATGGTGTGGCTATTGTTGAACATACTATTCAATATTGATGGGTCTGCTAAGGACTGGTTTGATTCGCTGGTTAGCTGCTGCGGCTGAACAACGGGTATAAACTAACAGCAGTTAGTGGCTAAAAGATCATGTTAAGGCTGTCATGGTGTCAACATATACAAATGTATTGACATGAGAACTTGGCTTACATAGATTTCAGGAATGTAACGTGAGGCGCGTGTGTTGTTTTTTCTGGTCAGTTTCAACAACAGAAGTCGCTTGCAATCGTGGTGATGTTATTGTCACTGTTTTTGGAAATCATGCTATGACTTGCATGAAATGCATTAACCATATGCATCTACACTCATTTTATATATATATATATGTAATCAAATATAATGCGGTTTGTTTCAGGTATTGCAATGAAGTTCACAGAACAACTCTTAGTACACAAGTGGCAGTAAAGTAGCAGTGAGTTATGCATTCCACTAATACATGGTGTTCAAGCCCTTCAGGAAGACTATTGTAAATAAAACCTGGTGGAATAAGTTGAAAAACAGTGTACAATAAGTAAAAATAAGTTAAACTAAACTTAACACCCACAAATATATCATTTCAAGGGTCAGTATCTTTCTTTTTGAATGTTGAAACATGTCTTGTTTGATCATCAACACAGTAGTCTAATCTATGCCATATTGTCACTTACTAAAAAGACGTTTTTGCCAGTCTCCGCCGTCCCACTCTGATCTGAATGCAGGTGACGTCGGAGACTTGTGTGACGTCGTCTTTTACTATATATTACTATATTGTATACCATATGATATTTTTGATGTGATGACGAACGGACAGGGGAGGTGACGTGTGCACGATGTACGTGCCCGAGAGAGGTTTGTGCTTCTCAGACACTTGGTGTAACACCACAGTGTGGGGCGTCTCATACACAACAGGTACATGCGTAAAAACAGCATCACCACGCAACGTAGGGGACAACATTGCCCTCCTCCTTGCCAGAACTCGTGGCCGAAAATGCATGTTTTAAGTCTCATAATAATTTGAGCTGAAGCAGGGGGTTCACTTACACTTCAAGGCTTTACAGTCAGTAACGCTTCTGTTCTAATGCATTGTTGGCATGTGTGACAAAACCAGGGGAAATCTGCAGCAGGTGCGTGGACATCCAAGAACTACTACATCACAATTTTTATCATCACATGCCACCATTCCATCTGGGTCCTCTGGCCCTCTCTAAAAACACCTTTAAATTATCTTTGACATGTTTCCTCTTCCTTTTTGTGCAAATCTGCTGTGCCTTCAGTTGCTGTGACTCAGTGAAACCCTTGGCATGTGGTGCAGTGGAGGCTGCTTGGATGTAGGGCAACAGGCTCCAGTAACACCATTTTTTTTCTAGGTTCCCTTTATTTGTTTAACTTCATTTGGTTGAGGATCATCTTTTTTGCATTCTCCCTGATGGTTTCTGATCAGTGCTGTTGTTTACGTTTTGCGTGCCCCACCACAGCGGAAAACACATTTCATAAGAGACGGTCCATCGAGCCCGATGGACCGTCTCCGAGGTCGGGCCAAAGCAAGCCTCCAAGCGGGCTGTGGGGATGTGTGTGTGTATGAGATGCAGTGCCAAGTACAGAGTGGCTCCAGTTATATATATGTATGTATGTATGTATGTATATATCTGTATGTATGTAAGCCAAATTAAAAAGGGTAATAAAGATTTAGATAGAAGTGCATCGCTGAGATTTTAATTTCATAATATTCACTTGCACCGCAAAATTGCCGGTTGAAAAAGCAGAGAGTTCTTTCAGCTTAGTGTTGTTCTAAAGACATTGTATTGTACACTATTGGATCGCTGATATTGACGTTCAACATGTTTTTATCCTAATATCAAGGACATTGTGCTGCACTGTAAATAGGAAGCAGAAAAGGGGCAATATTGAACGTCAAAGTGAATTCATCATCGTGGATAAAATTGTGCCTGACTGAAACAAATGTCTTCCTGGTATCTTGGTAATGAACATTCAAAATCTGACCAAGAAACTAACACTGAAACTTAATTTCTATTTCAGAAATAAGCTTATGCATACAGAAAAATAACTTGTTACTGCTAATTCTATGTTAGTCCTTGATTACATCAACATCTTATACTTCTGTGCATCTCCCCATTGTATGTGGACGGGTATGTCATGGTGCTAAGGTTCATTAGTAACTCAAAGGCGCTGACACAGCACTTTGCCTGATAATGTCGGCTGGCCCTCACTAGCCAGGTGCAGACTCAGCCACTTGCAGATATTTTATTATAAAGGTCTTCTTGGCCTTTTACCAACATATTTATTGGTGTATCTATGAAGGAGTGACTAGTGGCCTGGTAGCCATTCCCTTCATTCCATGGACTATCTCTTTTTATTTGTTCCCAATGTACGTATAGCTCCAAATAAATTTTTGCTGTTTTGCCCATTTGACGTGGCACTTTCTTTAGACTGACCTCAAAATGGCCTGGAGTAAGCTATTATAGCCTGTATATGTTTTTGACTTGACTTTCCTGGTGTATCTCTATGAATCTGATATGGTTCAGAATTTTCCCCTAAACTGTCTATACTGACATTTGTCATTTTTATTCTGTGAAAAATGTCTTGTTTGTTTTATCTATAATTGACTAAATTGTCTTGAATAAAAAACTATATTATTAATCTCGAAAGGTTCTCTTTGTAGAATTAAGGTAAAATAAATTTGAAAAATAAGAATCCCGTGCCTACTGTTGGTCAAAATATTGAAATATCAATAATCAACAATAACTAAGTTCTGGCACTCGCAGAATGTATTGGAACAAATTTGATTGCAACCTGGTGTTGTATTATCTATATTCATATTTCTGTCCTACCTTTTAGTTACCATGTTTTTTATTTTTCTCAGGTGTTCATGTGATCCAGCTATGAGGGACAACACTTTGGTGTCATCTCTCAACGGCTCATTGTGAGTGCTGCCTTGGCATGTTCTCGAAAACACACTGACATTAACCAACACAAAGTTGACAATTCTGTACGTGATTGGATGGTAAATAAGTAAGTCAATTGAATTAAATTCAACTTTAAAGTGCATCTTGGAAAGGAAAGCCATGTTTGAGTGATAAACCGATTTGGATAAACGCAACGGCAAGGAAAATCCAGAAGAGTGGAGCAGTTCAGTCAACACTAGAAGAAGAAGAGCCGGTGAGGTCCTTGAAATGACCAGCTTGTTCAGGCGCAACAGCAATGGAGGCTCCAAAAATGGAGGATCTGATGGAGGTGGTAGCGGCAACTCAACCTCAGGCCAGCTTAATAACAGCAGGCCTAACCGGCAAATACGCCGACTTGAGTTCAACCAGGCCATGATGGATTTCAAGACCATGTTTCCTACCATGGAATATGAGGTCATTGAGTGTGTGCTACGTTCCAACAATGGCGCAGTGGATGCCACCATTGACCAGCTTCTCCAAATGAGCATTGATGGGAACTGTTCAGATGACAGCTCTGACTCAGATGACAGCATTCCTGCTGAGGTCAGTGGAATATGTCCCGTCTTCCTCTGATACTGTACTGTTACCTAGAGCTGCCTCATTATAACCACAATTTTATTGTAATTATTTTGTCCAATATTGCGATTGCAATCATTCATTACGATTAACAGATTATCGACTCAATTTGGCTTGACCACCATAGACACATTCCTTTGTCATATTTAGCGGTATTGAATCCTCAGGCCACGCATGGACAGACAAGATTCTTGTGCTGTTAATGTGATTAGTTAGAGTGCTTATTGCAGAGTTTTAAAGGCATATAATTTAATTTTAATGTAAAAGGTGTACAAAATCTGATATAATTATAATTATGTATAATATTATCTTTTTTTTAATGCACTAATTGCAACCTTTCACGATTAGCAAAGAACAGAGAACCCCTAAAATATTGTCTTTCAATATGGGGGATTATTAGCTGACTTTGAGCTGTATCATACATTTTGAGAATTACTTGACAGGACGTGTGTAGGTGTGCATCCCTCTGTGATATGTGATGATTGTTATTTTTGTTTTTAAGTACTGTTTGTTTTTAAGTACATCGCTTTAATTCTCCCTATTCCACTGCACATAAAATACTGATTTTAGCAATGGGTCTTGACCAGCAGTATGTGTGAGTGGTAATTAACAAACAAATGGGAGAAACTCCCCATTAAAACATGGTCAACCGGGCTGAATGGGAGCAGGTGGGCTTAAAAGAACATTGCTGATTTAATGGATAAAAGAATATCTTATTTTAAGAAACAACAAAGAAAGAAAAACTACAATTTTCAATAGATTATGTACGATCAAGACAAAGATAAATTTAATCAGTTTCTTATACTCATTTATATCCACCATGTCAATTTTGATTTAATGCCATCTGACAAAAGATTTTAAGAAAATGTATACATGCCCATTTATTGTCCATTTTACACTATAATATAAACTACATGCCAAAGTGAACTATGCATGCATTATCATAGTCGATGCCATTGCAATGCAGCTTCATTTGAAAAACATTACACATGAAATTATGTCCATTTTTGTTATTTTACTCAAAAGTTGCAAGTGGGCTAATATGGTAAATGTAGGGGTGATTAACTCTTTTAATAGGAGCCGGTCAACATTATATTTGAGAGTGGTGAAATGTATATTAACATACTTTTGTACCAATGTTATTATTGTATACTCTTGCTAGATTCTGGAGAGAACTTTGGAGCCTGACAGTTCAGATGAGGAGCCACCTCCTGTCTACTCTCCACCAACATATGACCTGCATGTATATGACCGGAAATACCCAGAGACTCCTCCCCCAAGGTAAGCTTTTGATTTTGGATACAAATTCTATTACAATTAAGTGTGATCACAGTACAAGATGACATTCACATTTATGTATAGGTCTCCACGCTTTAACTGATACTCATTGAGGCCAATGTACTATATAACACTGTCAAAAAAGGATGGCGATGTAGATGCACTCCAAGTATGTAAATTTCATATATGCCATATTTCATATGTCATATCTGACTCTCACACACCCCACCATACGGCACCAGTTGCACTCTATGGCTGAACTATGCAACTGTTCTATGGCTGAACAGTTGCAAAATGATGTTGGAGCATATATGAAGCCTCTTTCCCACCGGACAAAAATCATCTGCCAAACATCTGGCAAAAAAGCGACAAATAGAGGGGTAAAACCAGGATAATTTTTTGGATGTGAATTTGAACTGTGCTAGGGACACCTGAGTTTTGATGTGACTGACTTTCACTGCTGGGTGAGATTGAAAGAGTGGTGGCAACTGTAGCATGTGGGAGGGAACACATTAAGGCACGTTTGGGGAGGAGCAAAGTGTTGCCAATGTTTTTAGTTCTTCCCAGCGGTCGATGGTGGCAACCATTAGAGGTACATATACTACACATCGCCAGTTGAATTTGGATCTCTTAATTGCATAATTCTACTTTTTCATTGGATTTGTTAAAATACAATATACTGATGCATGAAAGAGTGTGGGAGGCAAAGGGTAAAAAAAAGACTATTGCCTGTACTGTGTGAGAGTCTGTAGCCCTATATTTGACTAGTAGTCAGCTTCATTAGTCGTGTTAAGCCAACAGGCTGAACCATGAAGTATTATCATCATTGACAATCCTTTGCAATGATGTATTTCACCATCTTTAATAGTCATAGTATTGGGTTCAAAACACAAACATTGTAAAAAAAAAAATAAATGGTTCTCAAACTATAGGATGTATTTCCCAAACAAATTACTTTGGATTGCAATTTGGGCTGGTTGGCACAGTAAAATGCTGACATGAAAGCAGGGATGTTATGTTGCATAACTGTGTAGCATATTATTATGAAGAATAATTAGTTTATCGGATTTCAAATGCCGTGTTGCCTTGCTGTCATTTATAAGCCTAAGTTCCAACGAAAATGCAACTCTACAGAGCAGGTTTGGGGAACCCATTTTTTCTTTGGAGGACCATTGGTGTATTCATTGTTTCCCCCAGGATTGTTATTACATGATGGTGCTCCCATTCAGTCAGGTGCAGTGCAGCCACGGGATGTTCTCAAACACTAATTCATTGGAGAACACAAGGTAGCAGGCCAACTCCCAGTCTCATTCTGTCAAAGTTGTGCGCCTTTGGAACCGTTTACCCTGAAGCTCTACAATAACCTTAACGGTCTCAGATCAATGAGTGGAGCTGTAAGCCACACCATCCAAGCAGCAATTCTTTTATATTGTAGTATTGCTTTCTTAAAAAAAAAAATGTTTGTTTTAATTGATGAAATATTTAGAAAATGTAGATATTATATGAATGGTAAAAACAACAGACGAAAAATGCCCATTTTGAATGTCGTGTTGAAATGTGCATTTTCTGAAGAACATATATGTGCAATATGCACCTGCAACAGTTGAAATTTAAATTGACACTGAGTGATTGAGTTTGGAACCAAACGTTCCACATGAACTAAGTGCCCATCAAGTTTGAAGTCCCTGGGCTGATCCAAAGCAAACTTATGACTGTAAGGGAAACTAGGGGGAATAGTGTGGCTTACTTTGCAACCACACAAATAAATTGATAACAAATATTGACATTGACATTTTCTTCAGAGGTAAATTAACTATTTTTAACTATTTCTTTGTGGACAGTTCAGTTATATACAATCTTACTTAAAAACAATTTTTTATTTATTGACTTTATTTTTGCCTTTGAACTACCCATTTGCAGAATTGTATCCATAGCCAAGTGACACACATCTCATGTAATTGTCCTTACTCTTCCAACTCCTAATCCTAACATGCAAGGATGACGAAGGGTTGGTTGTTGGCCTATTTGTTTCACTTACTAAAGAAATTGCTGCATCCCACTTCCTCATGTCGTTGTAGATTTGAAGCCCAGCCATCCTCCGGTCATTGCCAGGTGAGAAGTTACCGGCACTGGAATCCTCCACTGTTAGGAAATCTCCCAGAAGATTTCCTGCGGATCTTGCCCCAACAATTAGAACATATTAAAGTAAGCAAGCACACCTTCCCAGCTATATTTTAAGTGAGCTAGTTGTGTTATATGTGTGTAATGTGATGCATAAGGTGGATTTCTATTTGTATCCATAACCATCCAAACTCGTACTCTCCGGTCCCAGACAAACGCCCTCACCTCTGAGAGCAAACAGACAACCCAGGCCGCTGCTGGGCCGGCGGCGGGGGGGCCCAGTGCCTCCAGTTCAGGGTCTACTGAACCAGAAGGGAAGCTGAAGCAGTACCTGGAAGATGAGCGCATAGCCCTTTTCCTGCAGAATGAGGAGTTCATGAGGGAGTTGCAACGTAACCATGATTTCCTTGTGGCTCTGGAAAGAGGTATGTTTTTTAATCACATTGCAATTATGACCCATGCATAACATACTCATTATTTTACATTTTGCGTTTTGATACATACATTGCAAATACTTTGTCACTAGGCTATTAAATAAACTAAATCTGCCCCATTTCAAATCAAATGTAAATCTCAGTTTTAATGTATGCACCTTAGAGAGCATTACGACAAAATCAAAAGGGTAAAACGCAATAGCTGTCCCCCGGCATGCAAGATTTCTCTACGTCAAGTTATTTATGGGTGGAATGCCAACAGGGCTGAATCTTGATTCTTTTTGGTACATGCCAGCTACTACTACTACTACTACTGCTGATTTTGTCTTACCTGCCTCTTACTCTATGTAAAGAGTTACAAACTGTCCACAGCAGTTGAATGAAAGCTACTGGTGTACACCTTTATACAGTTGTAACGGATACAACCTGCAATGATATGTTATTGTTATTGAACATTTTTGATGAGTTGAGTTTGATCACTTTCAATCTGGTCTTATTTAAGTCAATTACACAATGATAGAATAGCACTACAATAAATACATTTAAATGGTCAATATTGTATAGCAACTTTGGAATATAAAACATGGACGATTTGTGGATGATTTATATTTTTTTATATTATGGAAATAGTGCATTTACAATAACGTAATTGCAGAATTTACCTAGGTGGAGACCATCTGTGCTGCTGTTGGGTCAAATAATGCAGTATGAATTGAATTGGCTTTCATTTGTCCATTTACTCAAGGAGTTTGCAAGCTTAACATTCACCAATGTGCGCGCTCCTATGATGTTATTTATTCTAATTTTCCTACGATATAGCATGATGCCACATTTCTCCTTCTGAGAATTGAAGTGTAAAACAATGACATCTTACCATGACTAATTAATCTGATAGTCTTGTACATGAGATGTAATAAACATTTTCCCATTTTTAATTTACATTTACCCCCCCCCACACCCCAGTTCATAGGCGATACAGGTAGTGTAGGTAAGTCCTTCACATTTGTCATCTGCAGTCGGGGATGTTTCTCTAGCAGTTAACATACTTGCCACGGTTCCTTGGAGCTGAATGTATTCTGGCTCTATTGGTGGATCCCATGCCATCCCATCAGTAGCTTTGCTGTGTTATGTGATACACAATGAAACCAATACAAGTATATGTCAGTAGTTTATGACAACATGTTGCATAACTGGTGCGTTTAAAGTGCAAAGCTCCATCCTCACACTGTTTCTTTCATCAGTGGTCCTAACATCTGCTCTGTTTTAGATCGCTTGAAGTATGAATCAAAGAAGTTAAAGTCCAGTCATTCATCAAGTATGGAGAATTCTACAGGTAGATCTGAATCATCAAGCCTCTGTAAATGTGTTAATCTTGAGAGTATGAGGAAGTGTATTTCTCATAATATGGCTGTTCATTTTCCATCACCGCAGGAGAGCGCAATTCTTCAAACTCAGTGGAATCGGTGTCGGATGACGTCGTGTTCCAAGACAAACTCAAACACATGGGCAAATGTAATACGCCTCAATTGAAATGTTTTCATGATTACGTTGGGCCATTAACATTTTAAATGTGTTGCTGACCTTTTCTTCTTCTTTGCTCTTGTAAAGCCACAAGAAAGAAGTTGTTTGAAATTGCCAGAACCTTCTCAGAAAAGACTAAGCGGAGAAAGTCTAAAAGGAGGACTCTGCTGAAACACCATTCGTATCCTTCAACTCTTTTTCTTTTATTATTTATGTTATTTACTGTTATTTATGTGTGTGTGTGGCTGACTGACAAATACATTACAAGCATATCTGCATTAGATTCCCGGGCTGTACATCATTCACTCTGCCACCTTTCAGGATGTCTCGGTGTCTACCTACATAGAGCTGAATATGATGCTTCGGGTTCTCATTTTTGAAAAGTAGTAATTTTGCATTTGTGTCTGTAAATATATCTGCATTAATTATGTATATAGAGCATAAACTAACAACAACAACATATTTTCAAAATGCTCTTATATGTAAAACGTTATGTATTCATTTTTGTGGCACAAATGTCTTACTAAACATCAGAACAACTTGAAGAGTCAGCGTCGTATTCTGCAGTTAGCAGCCACAAACATTACGTTACGCCAAGGGGTTTATGTACCAACAGCACTTTGTACTCTTTAATGCTGCAATGTGTTGACTACATAACCGCTTTTATTTACTTCCAATGTTTCAGACGTCTTGTTGTTTTCTCAATTCAATGACAACATATGTATTTTAAATGATGATTCAAGACTAGGTTAGTGGGAAACTGTTGCTTGTTCTTAGCCAGACATGCTTCCAGTCTCGGCACGGCGAACTCAACAGCCAACCTCCTGGATGCTGTCGAGGGAAATCCTTGTGGTGAGACCAATTCCACAAGAATGTTTAGCTATGTAATAACTTATATCTGTAATAAGAATGTCATAAGATACACCGAACTGTAGTAGAGTGTAAAGCCTGTTTCGCTTTTCTCAATCTAGTGGTTTGCTTAACACAATGAAGGATCTATCTTATAGTTAGGAGGGTTATGTCTACCACTGGTTGCTCTGCTCTCAGACCATCCAGTCGATGGTCAGACCAATCGGAGGCTGCCTTTGTTCTTGGACAACAGGCAAGGTGCCATCTCTGTGGATTAAGATAATTTCATAAAATTGCTGTTGAGCCTCATCTTTCAACCACAAACACATTTTATAAGAATTAAATCCTTCAATTGAAAACATTCTAACAAATGTCAGGTAGCCTATGCGCATAGCTGCAGATTTATAATAGTCCAAAGAGGAGCTGACACGCATGGTTTGGTACAAGCAATTAATTGCTGGTGTTTTGCAAGCCTTTCTTTTAGTTTTAGTGGTTGGGTTACGTTGAACACAGTAGAGGGCTGCCGTTGCTTGGAAACGTTTGGGAACACTGCAGTAGAGCGCGCATTTACGCACTTTGGAACAACTGCCGCCTCACAAAGACGTATCGATGCACAGATACATTTTTAACAGAAATAGATGTTAAATATAACAGCAATCAGCAATCTTCAGACTGGATTTGGAAAGAGCTCTATTTATCATCTTAATCTGATTTGCTGAATGCATTGTCTCAAGGCATGATTTCAAATCAACTGCTTCTTGCAAAAGGCCACAAGAGACAAAATACATCACAAGAATAGTAGAACCACACTATACCTAATCCTCCTTTTCACAATCCCTACATTACCTGGGATGACTGAACTTCTAAGTATTTGAAATGATATTTGAAATAAAAATCAAAGCTGTTGTTTATCTGTGCTTGCATCTGTTGATTGTTCTAGAGGACGATGGCCAGCCTAGAAAAGTCGACATTCCAGAAGAGAGTGAACAACACAAGTCTTGATCATGGTAAGTAATTTACCATTTCTACATGGCTTTTATTGTTTACTTGGGCAGTTTCAAATAGGATTTGATACATCTATTCTGTGTGTCAGGAGCAATTGAATGTAGTCATTGCATGGAACATAGAATAGTTGTAGTTTTAGTGGAAGAAGTGGGAGCTCATGAAGCTGTTACGGTTTTGTGATTGCGTCCATTTTCTCTGAGTGGTCTGTTAGGAATGTGCATTAATTCAGGAAACCAAGCTCGAATACAGTCATTGGGCCTCATTCACCAATATCTTCTTAGATTCTTTCTTAAGTCCTTAAGAAGTCCTTCTTCTTACGTCAGATTAATCAACGTGTTCTTAAGCCGCTGAATTGTTTGTAGCTGTGTTCTTAGATTGATGAATGCCATCTCCTCATAAATTGAGCGCGTATGCCAGGTGAGTCTAATTAACATAGGATTAGCATAGGTAACCGCCCATTAATGCCCATAAAAGGGACTGCAGGGCCGTGTGTAGACGCCACACAGAGGAAACAGCAACAGAATGCCTAAAGCAAAGAGTAAATCTGTTGGAGCACAGGTAAAAAGAAAAAAAAAACTTTAGCAGTTCAGAACTAGAAGTTCTGCTGCAGGAGATCACTTGGATGAAGAAAATTATATATTTTTATGTTATTATTATTTTATTATAAAAAAATGAAATGAATAAATAAATACATAAATATGACAGAAATGTCACTAATGTATTTTATGGAACTTAACGAAAGAAGACAACACAACCATGCCAACATGTCGGCACTGAAATGTGCTTAAGAGTACTCCTGAGTGTTCGTAGGATTTGTTCTTACCTAAGAAAAATCCTGGATAAGAAAAAAATTCATGAATGCCACAATCTTCGTAAGTAGGACTTAAGAACAAATTTGTTCTTAAGAACGGTTCGTGAATGAGGCCCATTATTTTCTTTATGAATTGGTGAGGCTTACGTTTTAACAGTGTGTGTGGTTCTGACGCTAAATGAACCAAACTAATTTGTTTCCTTGATTTTCTTTCTGTGCTAAATCATGACAGGGATACATGACTACTGCAGTATGACCTGTAGACTCCCAGCTCCTCGGACATCTGCCTCTTAATTCATAATCAAGAACAACCTCCTATCAAGAGAAAGATTCAAAATGTAGACTGTTTGCAGATCTCTATTGCAACAAAATCTCCACCAGCATTTTGTCTTACTTTGCTTATTCTTATGGTGGATCAAACCAGACAAAATAAATAATGAAGTAACTAAAAATAACTTTCAATGTAAATGAGCTGTTTTCTTTTTTTT
>OMKI01045739.1:18229-30729 GCA_900302315.1 Phycis blennoides
ATTTCCACATCTGTGTATATATGAATATATTTATTTCTGTAATTCCTTGTGATACTAAATGTTTGAAGACATTTGGCAGAAAATTGCTGTTAGGACTAGCTTCTTCAGAAGTATCACCTGACTACAGTTTTTGGGTGTAGGGACTGCCGGACAAGTTGATAACATTGTCTGTTGACAGCTCAGAAAAAACCCATTGGTTCCATGACCATTTCAATCAATGGGCATTTCATGTACATTGTTCCTTTTATCATGTTCATTTCCGGACAAACTATCAGGGAATAAATAAAAACAGAAATAAATGTGGGGGGGAATTTGGATGTGGAAATAAATACAAATGGAAATGAAAAAAATGATTTCATTTTATTTCAAACATTTACTTCATTATTATTACATTGAATTGAGTCTGGTCCTGCATTTTTCATATGTAGTACAATTTCTGCCATATGGCCATCTAATTATTCATGACCCCTTCACTCTATGTATGCCTATCTTTATGGCTGCGTGTGCTAAGCTTAATTAGCCATTTCTGTATTATAACTGTACACTACACATACCTTTTCTTAAACATACTGTGGCTTTTCCATTCCCCTACAAACATCTGCCTAGCTGCTGGAAGGTAGCATTTTATGACTGACCATGATATTACAGTAAGCAATTGCAATGGTTACTCAAAATACAAAGCAAAACTAAAAACTCTTGATTTTGTTTTTAGTACATTTTAAACACATATCAGATTTTATTCAATAGTTGATATTTAGGCCTTTATTTGATGCAGTTTTCCCTCTGAAAATGTTGTATTGCATACTGTCAATTGCTAGATGTCTACGTTGTGAGTTAACTTTTTTTTTTTTTACTTTGCCTGGATAGTCTTCTATGCTACCTGGTTTAAGTGTTAATGTGTGTGTTCTTTGAGGAACTGCTCAGTCGACCAAATCCGTTTCAATAAGTGTTTTAGCAACTCTTCTACTACGTCATAAGACACGTACATATCACGCCGCCTAGGGCCACTGAACAAACATGATTGGCTAAGAAGTCTGAAGACTACGATTGGTCAGATCATCAGTACTAAATGTCACTTTTAATGACGCTGACCCGCAGTCCCAATCTGCCATGGATGTACATTTAGTGTGGGCCATGATTACGTCATTTTTTTCCCACGCAGTTCATGGTGACGATAAATTAGTTTTGATTGGTTAACTCGTGCTCCATATAGGGTGACACCATTTTGTAGTGTAGTCTGAAATGTGTACAAATTTGGTTTCCCAGTACCTAAGGGCTCGGACATACTTGAGGTCCGCGGAAGTGTAAGACACATTTCTACTTTCCGTTTCTCCGCGAGGGCCCCTGCGGACCCTTCTACACACCACGTGCGCAATTTGCGACCGCGTCGTCAAGTACGCACAGCACGCGCACGACTGCACATGCTCCAAATAACAAATTGGGCCTTTGTTTTGAAGAGAGGATGTGCGTGAAAATATGCCATTACCCAAAATGTATACCACAGATCTTTGAAGGAATATAAAGACAGTCAGGACGGACAGTCATCTCGTCAGGACAGAAAATCAGGACGAGAAATCATACAATCATGCTCAAATGATGAAAACGCCTGCCATCAGAAATGTTGGCAAACCACTTCAGACGGCAAACAACTGGCATGACGCTCCACACACGCGCATTTCCAGATCCACACTTCATTCCATTTGGTGGCGGTAATGCACCAGTTGTTTACCATACGCCATGAAAATCAAGAAGAAACATGCGCATTAGCAAACAAAATGTCATATGAATTATATGAATGTGGCTCAGGGTCGATCTCCTTTCACATCTTCTCATCAACACATTCATGTGACAGTACAGTGTCAGAAATGTAGGGCTGCAAGCAGCCGTCCGAATAGGGGTCTGCGTGGACCTCGTGGACATGGTGGGACGACGACCTTTACGTCACGCGGACACAGAACCTATGAATTTACTGGTGGCACTGACGCTTCTATTCAGGGTCCATGTCGATATGTTCCCCCCCTGTACACTTTTCTTGATCCTAACTGCAAGCCAGTTGGTGGCAGTAATGCACCCTAACTTTGTTTGCCAAATGTCACAAAAAAAATTATGCAAAAACTGTAAACCATCAAAGACAAAACACCTAGTTTTGTGTGAAACCGCTCTGCACTGCATGCTCTGTCATGTGCACAGCCAAGCCATCTGTGTCTTGGTCAGGAGGAGCAAGTGTCGGGGCTTACCCTGACCTCATTTAACTCTCAAAACACATGCTAAACTCTGCCGACAAACTTAACATAACAACATATGCCAGTATGCAATACAAATCAGTCAAGTCAGTCTATACAGAGCTCCCTATTTGTGCTTGGCCACGGTCACTATCAAAATATGAATACATTGTGTTTAAGCTCTTAATCGGATTTAGGGGAGAGGTGCAGTCTGAATGAATCAGTTTCCATCTAAAATAAGTTGTTTTATGGTTTGGTTTTCTTTTCAGTCACATATTGGTTTTAGTAGTTTTTGACATTGCATAGTTTATCAGTGTTATTTCTGTGTCAAGGTGTGAGCACAGGTTCCTCTATGGTGCGATGGAAAAATGCCATTAAAGAGATTTTATATTTGAGCTGCAGTAGGTTATTTTAATTATTGTTGTCCAGCCTTATTAGCATTTGATTAAATACCTCATGCAATAATGCAGAACCATGCATGGTCTGAACTCTGAACCATGCCAAGCTGAGAACAAGCAAACTCCTCTCTTCGCCGATGACTTGTTTCTGTATTGTTTGATTTGGCTATATTTTGCATTCTGGAAATAATAGCAGATTTCCTTCAGATCAGTCTTCTTCTGAAGACTAGCTTTTTTATTACGTTTTTATTGCATTTTTCGTTAAATTACTTCTAGTATTTTACAACACCACAAAACCTTTCCTGTTCGGATTTTTCAGGCGTGTCAACTCATTTTAAAGAACGCTCCGATATAGTACATTTAATTTCATAACAGATGCATTGATTTTAACCTGCATAGTATCTAACTGGTACAGGACATCATGGCTGTCTCTGAATGTACAATACTTTACACCAAGATTTACAAAAAGTTAAATACATTCAGTGAGGGACTGTCAAAAAGATATACGAGAGAAATAACATATTTGTTATAAAACACGACAATAATTATTTTGTATGGCATAAACAAGCCAACACCAAAAGATCTCAAGCAATGGTGCTGCCTGCAACACGTGATCTATGGCTTTTCAACAGTGTAAACCCGTGGGACATCGCGGACACCATGCCCATATCTGTTGATGAATTGAATAGCCGGACTATTCAACTACTTTGTTATGCAGGCAAGATTATTTAAATCTATTTAAATGTAACTTAGAAAACATATTAACATGTCAGTAACGTTATACAACTAGCTTCCTTTATAAACTATCGCTACATAGCCAACGTTAGCATTAACAGCTGTTTGCTTACCAGTCTAGAAGAATCGTTATCGAGTTCAGCATCTAATTTCATTCCTTTACTCACCAAGACATTGAATCTTGTAACATTGAACTCGTCATAATCAGCTACAAGTATTCAGCTTATTAATTTGATTCATATTATTCAAATTAACAATTAAAATAAAACGCAGCTAAAGTTAGCTCCAGAATCGTAGCTCCCTATTCGCAACCAGGAACAAGTTGCTTTTTTCAATGATCGAAATTGACAACAGTGTTATGCTATCTATTCAGTGTTATGCCATCTATTCAGTGATATGCCATCTATTCAGTGTTATGCCATGCATCCTCCAATATAGGATTCAGTCCGGCCCAAAGGTTTTTCAAAAATAGCTGTACGGCCTATTTCAGGCCAGCATTTCACGGGTTAAATAACCTTGGGCCAGATTGGGGTCTGAGTGTGAAAATCCATTTGGGCCAGATGGAATACTACACTTGGGGACACTACTTGTGGTGGTAAATATTTGTGAACATTAACTCAAGTCAACATTTTTGGTTCTTAGTGAGAAATATCTGTAGGGACCGATTACTAGGGGGCATAACACTGAATAGATTACAAATTATAAATACATTGTTTTCGATCAATAAAGAGTACAATACCACCAGTAACAAAGTATTCCCAGTTTGTCAAAAATCTACTCATTCCCGGTTGCACATCATTAGCTGCGAATAGGGACCGACGAATCAAGAGCTAAACTCAGCATTGTCAAAATGATTGGCCTCAGCTCAACCAAGTGACTGATCATGTTATTAACATTCAACAGAAATGGCCTGATATATAAATACATCAAGCAACA
This sequence comes from Phycis blennoides, assembly GCA_900302315.1. NCBI lineage: Eukaryota > Metazoa > Chordata > Actinopteri > Gadiformes > Phycidae > Phycis > Phycis blennoides. The sequence goes on from OMKI01045739.1 coordinate 22,521, forward strand.
AGGGATCATGTTATTTACATTCAACAGAAGTCCAAGCACATCTTCACGAAAACACTATCCATCAAAAAATGTAACATACATGCACAACTACGTTAAAACAACACAACTTATCCAAACGAGTTTCTAAAATGTGTTGCAAGAGCTTCGACTCTAGTGATCATTGTTGTGTCGGACACTGGTATTTTTCAGAGACTAAATTACATTCTTCTTCACCTCATTATCAATAACTCCATCATGAAGGACAGCTAGCAAGCAGTCTTTCACATTTGTCAGAACCTATGAAGGGTTTCTTCTTTTTTACCAAGAATTAATGCAGCACGGGGCTATGGTACTCTCTTGTTCCCAACAGTACCAGGCTATTTTTGCTACCCTCTGTTGGGAAGAGAGAAGAGGCTCCACACTTCGATTAGACAAGCACCTGAACCCATATGATATCTTCCAATGAAGTTCCAGTGATACGTGATATGTGCAGTGCCTTCTCAGATTCTATTATTCTATATATATATTCTATATATATTCTTTTGTTGCTGCAATAGCCTCATTGCAGATCAAACATATGGGCTTTGATCACACATTACTACTTGGATATTTCACAGTCCACTCTCAACAATCACTCATCATGGGTGGGTGTTAGGGGCGGGAAAAAGTGGATACACATTTTTTGTTTTTCTGTGCATAGGAGTTGGTCCGCGAAAGGTCTTGATGACAATTTACTGTACACCTAAAGTCTATGGTTGAGTACAGCCACTACCATAGACCAATCTGGAGTGTCCATCATCATTACGTCAAACAGTAGTGATGGCAGAAGATAGTGGAAAGAGATATGGAGAGAGTTGGAATAGACTTGCAAAAAACAGACAAAATATCATGTTGTGTCAGCATCAGCTATCAGAAAAATATCACATTTCATCACATTACATCCTCATCCCCATTACTGCCTCATAAATAAGACATTTGTAAGGCATTAATGTAACAGAATGGACAGATTTTTCATAGTTTCTTGTCTCTGTGGTGGCCATTTATTTTCCAGTAAGGTTTGCTCCAGTAGTTACATACGCAAAGGCAGAGATGTTTAAATCAACAGTTAGTTATGAAGTAGTCTCACAAACCAGACTTTTGATTCATAAGTAAAGATTATTATTTGAAGTTTGATGACAAATAAAATCTCAAATCTGGGCGAATGGGCATTTCATTTTCTTTAGTTTAGCTTGTTTCACGCAATCATGTTGCTGGAGGCAGCGATCTCTAAACTGTGATTGGCAAACACTAGCTTGGTCAGCAGATGTAAACTGTAGAAATAAAATCCCCTTCTGAAAACTCCATCCACTCATTCACATTTGTTTTCTTTGTTTGAATATCTCTACAATGAAACAGGAAACAAGGTCTAACTCCTCCCCTTTCCATGCCAAGCTCTGTGCCTGGCAATGTGAGTCTGTCATGGCAATTCCTTTATGCGATATTACAGATGAGCCACAATCACAAAATTGTTACAAAATAACCTCTTTAATGGATGCATACACCAGATTCCTCTCTTGCAGAGTGAGCCCCGAACATACTTTCAGTCTTTTCACAGTTTCACCCCAGAAGGCTATTGTCATTAAGGAAAGGAGGCACAGTTTCACCCCTTCTCTGCAATGCAATTGTCCTTACATCAAAGGTGGGAGCCTAAAGGGTGGCTAGATAACATGACCTGAGAAAGCAAGGTCAAATCATTTAAAATGAACATGGATTTTTCCATTTCACATCTCCCGTTATATCTATTGATAATTGATCTGTAGTCGGCTCTACAAGCAAATTTTTACTTGCACTGCGGTACTTGAATATAGGTTGCTTTTGATAACATGACGTGTGCAGTTGTATTGCAACAATTTCGTTTTAAATACAAACTTTCGACAAAAGAGTGGTCTCCTGCTTTTAGTTATCGAACAGGGAAACAACCTCAAAAACTTTCTCCATTTCTCTATTGCATTAAAGAATGCACACCCACTTATCATAGTCTTCCAGGCTTCCAGCCCACACAGTTGAGATAAAGGTGTGATTAATTGAACTGATTGGAGGAGTCCATTTAAGGCGGGATATGGCCAATTATGTTTAAGGATGTATATTTAATATAATTCATAGAATAAATGTACGTGATATTAGGATTGATGGATAACTATAACATCAATAAATAACAATGGTTCTGTTCCTCCCTTGTCTCCATTGTGGTAGGTCATGTTTGAATTTCAGTTCCTGATTGTCTGTCTACTTTTATGTTTTATGTTGAGCTTCATTCATTCATGCATATATTATTTTAACCTTGTCAGATTTTTTGGTATTTATTTCCCACCAGCTGTTTTGTATTATCTTGCCTTCCTGGTTTTCTGGCCATTGGCCACAGTGTGTGTGGATGTGTGGAGCTCTGTCTGGCCACAGTGTTTGTGGATGTGTGGAGCTCTGTCTGGCCACAGTGTTTGTGGATGTGTGGAGCTCTGTCTGGCCACAGTGTTTGTGGATGTGTGGAGCTCTGTCTGGCCACTGGTTGATTTTGATGTCTGCGTCCGAGAGGGTGAAGCTTCTCGGATGCTTAGTATGACGCCATATTGTTTGGCATATTTCATATACAACATCCCTCATTATAACTACTACACAACGACTGAAAAGGTATCACAAATGGTTCGTAGCCGTGGGGATAACAATGGGGATAATCCTTCCTACAACTCTTAACCCAAAACGCATTTTCTTAAAACACGTTCTCTCTAGGGACTTTATTTCATAAATGTTTTGTCCATTTTATCCATTGTGGGCTACTGTAGAAACATGGCAGTGCAAAATGGTGGCCTCCATGGAATAGGACCCGCTCCGTATGTAAATATAATGAGCTCATTCTAAGGTAATGAAAACACAATTATTCTTATTTCCCTGGGATTATGCACTAATTAGAACATACTTATGAAGTTATATTTCATTTTTGCAAAGTCAGTTCTGCTAGATGACACTAGATTCTTCACACTGTACCTTTTAATATTGGGTTTACTAGTAGAGTATGTCTTCAAATCGCTGTTGAATCAAACATAACTATCAGATATTAGATTCATTGCCACATGACAACAACTCTGTTTCTGTCTGGGTTTGTCTAAGTTTGTCTACTCCATAACAGATAATATAATATGTTATTATATAACGTAATACATCAGTAATTTAGTAAGAGGACACACATTTTGGCGGACACAGAACATAATGGCATGGGCGTGTTCTCTGTATCATATAGATGTCTCTATGCTCCGTACAGCTACCAAGGTATGGCCTCTACCAATCGTGTGTGTTCTGGCAGTGGCAGATATGGCCAATGCATCTAGGTTACGTCATGTGGTCCAGGCCCAGTCGGGCAGTGATTCATTGGATACCTTTATTTCCTTGAGCACGAACCTGCTAGCCTCAACCAATTTGGTCTGTTCTGATACTGGGAAACCCAGACATGGCCGATGTATCTCGGTTTTGACAATGTGCACTCCTGCATGTCATGTTCTTTGAACATAAACTTGCTAGCCTTAGCGATAGCTGCACACCAAAATATTCACCAAAGTATTGGCTACAACTCTGTGAAAGGTTATCTTTCTTTGGTTTGGGACTTTTCCACAAAACGTGAAAAACATTGAGTGTTCTAGAATGCACCAGCACAAGTTAGCGTTGCCAGACTAGCTCCCCCAGCCATCCATCTCTCGAATCCCGCGGTTGTGGTCATGAAGACATAGTGCTAAATGTCTTGCTAGCTTTCACAATTAATCCTGTTTTACGTATCGCTATAAATTACATTTTACTTAATTTATTCCATTTATCTGTATGTAAAATGTACAGAATGTTGCCCCCTGATGAGAGGAGGTAACAAAATATATTCTGGGTCATTTAGGAAAATAGCACAGTGGAGGAGATTGTGAGAAGCCTGAGATTACAGCTAGTGACAAATTGAAACTAACGATAAGACCTGGAGTGTGTTGTACATTACCAATAGACATTTTATAATGGTGCCAAAGTGTTATAGGCTGTATTATTACTTTAATTATTGTTAACCAAAGCATTAGAAGGCTAATTCACAACCAATCAAGCCAGATTATTGACTGATAGCAAGCAGATCAGCATGTAAGAATATACAAATTCCTATGGTAATGATGCTGATAATGTAATTCAGTTCATAAGGCTTTCATATAATTATTAAACTATGGCATATGGTACTATGGTACTATATGGTACATACATATCTATTCGAGAAATTACATGCATATCTTCACTCCATCTTACAACAAATATTAACTACTTGACTTCTTAACTAACTGTTGCCATATTCTAAATCTAAATTTGAGGTAGATCTAAAATCTACCTCAGAATAATAATGTAGTAATGATAAAGTCCAGACTTTATTCAATCTTTCCTACAATACCATTTTCTGAGACTTGCAGGTCACTCAGTCTTACTTTAGTTTCTACTGCTAACCTAACTTATTGACGGTATGATATTATATGTTATATAGTTTGACTTATTATGATGTATCTGTATTATTAGTTTTTATTATGCATTCAAAAAGACAGAGAAAGAGGGCAGAAACAACCAGCAAGACATCTCTGCTTTCATGATTGAGTCTGATTCCAGCTTTGCATTCCTGCCCTCTGACTGCCTACAGGAGCCTTGTACAGGTAAGTTTAACTTGTGGTTAGTCCTCCTTTCTAGTAACAGTCTTTGATAGCTCCATCTAGGCATATTTCCTGGATCAACCCTTGAGCCAGGTGTGTGCAATGTCACTTGTTAAAAAAACAGGACATGGAAATTTATTATTGTCATATTAGAGCTTCCACTTAGACTGTCCAACATGTCCTGAATGATTGGGATGGGATGTCTCTTCCTCAGCCTTTCCATAGCCACAACCTGTGTTTATTTGTTCAGTGGTCTAATACTACAGTGGATCCCAGTTGTCATTACAGTATGTGTGATTGGTTTTACCGTCACTTGTTTTGGTGTTGTCCTACTTCTTGGTCTTATTTCATACTACAAGTTCTATGGCTGCTGGGTATCTGAGCATCTTTAATGCTCTCAATGTGTCCCAGGCTAGCATGCGAACCTGTGCATGCTAGCATGTGATGCCGTGTTTGGTTGTGCTAACTACAAAAACCAGGCTACTGAAAGAATTACCTTTTATTATGATAAACAGTACCTCTTCTATGTGGAAGCTCTTGGCTTTGTGACAGATAGTAAAGGAGTGCTCTGTGTACTGGGAACAATTCACTTTATTAGAAGGTTTATCCCCCCTTGTTCAATAGGGTTTGGTTGCAACCGTCGACCCCAGTCTGAGGGTTGCAACCAAACCCAGAAGGGAAATCAGCTGGTTTTGTTAGAAACACACATAAAAAGGAAGTCCTGTTGTCCAAGCAACAGTAACATATACAATATATATATATATATATATATTGTATATGTTATTATTATGTATTATGTTATTATTGTATATATATTATATACATGACTAATGTATTAACATTATGTAACTACTGTTATTTCTTATAATGATACATTACAGTACAATTGAAGGGTACAAATGTTATAAATGCATCAAAAATGTATCTCTATTAATTTATGCCTAATGCCTTAATGTGATATATAGATGCATGGTAGTTATAGCCACAATTTGATATTTATACAGCATGTTTATTATACTACTGTTCATTATGTCCATTATACTATACTCATTATACTAACACACTGGTGTGTGTTGTGTGGCACGAAAAAGGATCTCAAGGAGTTAATGATTATTGAGGAGTTCAAGAATTGTCTTCCAGAGAGGGTTAGGCTAGTTAAAGGTTTTCTAAAGCCATCCATCCTAACAAGCATATTTTTACTTCTCTGGCGCAACACCTTCCAAGTAGGCCCACAGGTAACGCTGCTGAGGGAAGGTTTACTAAGGATATGAGGGTCAGGAAGGGTGAAGCCTGAGTTTTTTAGTAAGAAGCGTGCTCCTGCTTTGCTAAGGTGGCAGTGTTAGGGAAGTCTACTCCAGGACCAGGTAGGCCTTTATTCCCTGTCACTCGGTTAAATCAAGTTTGGGAGATTATGCATTATCCATTTATCATGTCAGTTTTATATCTTTGGGAGATGACAGTACCAGAGTCCACCTGCCATTTGCAGGTGGACACTAGTGCCAATGGCACTAGTGTACTTGTACAGAGTATGTAGCAGTGCCTTTGCATAGGATTACTCTCGAGTTGGACTCAGGTCAGGTGGTGGTGTATGTGCGCCCATGCTTTCCGATAGACGCAGTATTTATTTTGCGTAACGATCTGCGGGTGGTAAGTTCTGGTAGTTCTTACTTCTGGTGACAACCATTTCTCTGGTATCCAGGAGTCTGGACACATTAGCATTGGATTATCCATACATTTTAACTGCTTGTGCCTTTACTCGAGACATGGTGAAAGATCAAAATAATTTCCCACCGTGGGAGTTAGCCTGTTGGCAGCGGACGTCGCAAGTAAAGATGAAGGGTGGGAGATGCTAAGTGTTCTATAATGCGAGTGGAGATGGAAGAGCAGAGGAGGGAAGATAGCATAGGGTCACTCTTTGAAGCTGTTATGATGGAGGAAGAAATTGAGTCACTGTTTTTTTTAAAGGGGGGGTGCTGATTTGTAGATGGCCTCCTCATAACATCATCTCAGGATGATTGGGGGTGGTAACTGAGGAAGTTGTCCTGAAGGAATACCGAAGTTTAAGGCTTGCCCTCATTGACCAGCCGGTTATTTGGGTGTGAATAAAACCTTGTTTTACTTTATTTTTATCGACCAGCATTCAGAAATGATGTTGTAGAACATTGTAAATGGTGTAATATTTGTCAGGTTGCAAGTAAACTCAACCAAGCAATTCCACCTGAGCCACGAAGCTCAGGATGTGTTTGGATTGCCAGTGATTCAGAATGAATGAGAATTCATTAAATTATGTTTCTGCGTTCCGCTACAAACTTAATTTAGCCTGTGAGTTGACCAGGGAAGAATGAAGGGGTGGAATGCTTTTCATCCCAGGAGATCAGGTGTTAGTGTTGCTGCTATCTCTGGTTCTTGTTTCCAAGTCATGGTCGAGCCTATATTCGAACCTGCGGTCTGTGTGAACCCTGTGTATTATGGTTGTTCGTGACTGACCCTTCCTGGGGCCTTCTATTTTGAGATTGTAACTTACCCATGACCATTGACCCCTACGCCATACCCTAAGTGTTTTGCTTTACAGTAACTTTAAGATCTCAGCTGGCTGTGAATATGACAGAGCTAGGGAGTTGTATCTATCTAATTAAGTCCTATTTCATTATCTCTTCAAGGACAACTTAGATCACCAGACTTCCAGCATACGTACTCATTTTCTGTTTACCTTATCCTATAAAAAGGGCCCGCCAGGGGTACTTGGCGCGCACTTCTTTGTCATCTCTGTATAAACTGTGTCTTTTTGCTTGCTGCAGCAATCAAAAAAACTGTTCAGTTCCAAAGTCTGGTTGACTATTCATCCACTCCCGTGTATGCATCGTTCGACCTCATGGCGGAATTCACAAAATACCAACAACATCCTCTCTCTGGCGCACTCATTTGACTGCCGGATGATATTATTCAGCAACTCAACCTAAACCTCTATCTCTTTGGGGAGGTGCCCTCACAAACCAAAATGTTAAGATGTGACATTGACATTAGACACCCTTATCGTGTTCATTTTGGACATAGGACCTCATTTCCAAGTTAGCCAGTGTGTTATTTATCATTGGAGACGTTTTCAAGAAATTTCATTCAGTCCTTCCAGTTGCAGAGTTCGCTGGTGCTAGGCTAGCTCAAGTCAATGGTTTCTGCTAGCCTGCTAATAAAAATAGTCTTACCCACTCCACAGTACACCTGAGGCAAATCAATTATAACGCCAGACTATCGATGTAAATGTGTTGTTAGAATAATGTTAGAAATAAAACCAACCTTGCATGGCATTGCATTTTGAGGGACTTGTGTCTCAGCAGCATGTTATACTTCCTGGTAGTAGGCTACAGCAGCGGCGGACTGATATTACCTAGGTTACCGGCAGAAACTAGTCCCTCAAAATGCGATGATTCATGCGATGCAAGGTTAGTTTTATTTCTAACATTACCCAGCAAGCCACGGCCAGTCAGGTGGTCCGCAGAGAAATGGTTGAATTTCTTGCTAACCAATTAACTCAATCTCCAGTC
>OMKI01045745.1:0-13504 GCA_900302315.1 Phycis blennoides
ACACACACACCTTCTCTGCTTACAAAGAGAATACTCAGCTGCTTCTGATATCACCACGGCTTCCTTCCTTTTCTCTTGGTGGGAAGTAAGAAAAATCACACACGCACACACACACACACACACACGCATGCACGCATCCCCACACACACACCCCTCTCACAGAAGTGCGCCCTAAACATTCTCAAAGCCAACTCAAATTTTAATGACTTCCTTGGAGCTAGAACCAGAGCCTGTTCATTTGTCTTAACTCTAACCCCATGCCAGTCCGCCATCTTGTTTTATTTATGCGGCCTATAGTGTTGAATGAATCCATAACACCGTTTGTATTCCACAGAAACACCTGTCTTCCCGTTAGACTTGCTATCGATGGCTCGGATGATTTTGTTGTTGTGGTCTCATTCAAATCGACCCGAAGAAAAAGCCAATAGATAGCAGATTAAATCTTCAAATGTCTTCTCGAGGCAGATGTGCCGTTTTGCCATTTTGTTGAACTAAACTCAATTTCCTTCAGTCCTAAATTTTACAGCATGACAATGAACCGTTTTCAATGTCACGTTCGATAGACATCACAAGGCCTACCGCATTCTATAGAATAGATGCACACTGAATGACCCATATAGAGGTACATCAACGCAGGGCGTACATATATCTCAAATTGAACTACAGTACATTTACAATTTAGAGAAACACAGAGAGATCCGAGTAACTGGTGAAATATGAAACGTTTAACAGATTCTGTAGGCTGATTGTAGAGACTGTATTGTTGGCCAATGGTTGACAATTACTGTAGTGAGTGATCACAGTGGGTTTTTATGAAGAGCAAGACAAGCTGTCTAGTGCTGGAGAATATCTGCCAACTACCAGAGTCTGACGCTCTCCCACACACACACACACACACACACACACACACACACACACACACACACACACACACACACACACACACACACACACACACACACACACACACACACACACATCCTCACTGAAGGTGTTTGTATTTACGACGCTGCATTATGAAGACCCCAGTTAAAGCCCCGCCCAAGGTTTTCCTCTATGTACCTTCCCAGTTAATGCATTTACGGCCCTGTTTGGGCACACCTGTGTCCGTTTACGAGGCCTTTGATCCGCGCTGCGACCGCAGGTGGGAACCATTGCCCGGCTTCCTCTCGTCTCGTCGAAACGCGATAAATGGCTTTGTTTGCAAGGCGGCTGGAAAGATCGACACTGTTCCTTTTCTCTTAAGCCACTCCCCCCCCCTTTTTTTTTTTATTTGACTGTACCTAACAGGACTGTGAAAGGGGTTGGTCCGGTTCGCGATGGCAAATCACTGCGGTGCATTTTCAACCCCCCCGCGCCGTGAAAGTTTGCACTTCCAGTTTCCTGCCTGTGTCTGCCTTTGCTTTTGTGTTTGTACAGCGACACTGTCTGACCCCACCGCAGCTGGATTAGGTTGTCTGGAGCCGCCGCCAATGTTCGATAAACATCCCTATACACTACACACTACACACTACACACAGACACACAGTCACACACACACACACACACACAGACACACACACACACACACACACACTACACACACACACACACACAACACAACACAGAGGCCCGTGGATGTTTTTGTCTCTCGGTGGGTGTCGTCTTGTCTTTACGTAACATTTCATGCTAACATTTGCGCCGCGTAATTCGGCACAGTGATTTAACACTCGATGTCGATGTGATTACGCGATGAGAGGCTGCTCTGTTGGACCGGCGTGTAATGGGAAGCGCCAGGTCGTATGCGGAAACCCGCTTGACCCCTCGGTAACAAAGACACTGCTGTCACTGACTCCGCCTGTGTCTGCATCGCGGGCCTGCCGTGACCCCTTGGAAAGATAACCCATCTGTAAACCAACACCGGGGAACATCTTGTTTGTGCTTCGGCTGTGTGTGTGAACGTGTGTGAACGTGTGTGCATCTGCGTGTGTGTGTGTGTGTGTGTGTGTGTGTGTGTGTGTGTGTGTGTGTGTGTGTGTGTGTGTGTGTGTGTGTGTGTGTGTGTGTGTGTGCGCGAACGTTTGTGTGTGTGTGTGTATTTTCTGAAAGGGCTTTCCCACAATGAACTCCCTTCTCTAGCTTCAGCCCGGCAGAAGGCTTGGCTGATGGCCCTTGCTCTTACCACCTCCATTAACCTGTTATGTAACGCAGGGGACATGATGAAATGTCCTATCTTGTGACACTCCGGGCGGACTTTTGGAGTCAGCACACACACACGCGCGCGCACACACACACACACACACTGACATATATTTATATATATTTATATGAGCCATTATGCTGTTGAGGGCAGAGCGCTGCTTCATTAACTAGCCTAGAGCTCGTCATCCCCCTGGGAGCAGGTTACCAAGGGTTCAACTCGATAGTTACTGGTGGAACGGGTCTGCCAGGTATGATGTTGCAATGTTATATTTACGTTACATTCATTGTTCTTGGCAGACACTTCTGCCTAAACCGACTCACAAATGAGGCCGGGGACAATCGAACCGCGAAATCAACCGAGTAGCCAAAAAATAGATAGAAAATATGTTGAAGGTCTGCACAAAAAAAGGGAATGTATGTTTGTATACGTGGCAGTGCATTGCACTCACGTTAGTATACATTTCAATACATAATGCACGGCCATTCTGTATTGAAACGATAGCTTATTATTATGAATTATTAACTAATGTTGCTGAGCGCCACAGATGTATTCATCTGACCTAGTGTTGTGTGTTGAATGTATATGATGAGGCACGAGGCATTACGGTGACCGCGGCAGTTTGAACAGGGAGGTCTGCCACCAACTCCTGGAGAATTTATCTGAGAGGCCAAGGGATCAGAGGAGGTCAAAGTTCAAAGTTCCGCGAGTCTCCGTCTGGCTGCGAAAAAACAGGAACCCGCTTGTACTGCTAACGACACAGTTGTTAGTGGTACACAGCGTACACTGTGATGTTCACTGAGCTCCTTTGACAAATTGCTGTTTTTTTTTTTTGTTTCAAAGGCTAAATGTGGCCTAGAATAAGGAACACATGGCGCGCGTTCAGATTCGGCACCGCAACGACGTTTGGTGATCTTGGGTGATTGAATATTAACAGTAAACGGTTTCATTGGTGGGGACTGACGAGACGAACTACGGTCGGTTGGGTTTTGATTGAGTTGAGAACCCACGTCACACGTTTTCTCGTAAATGACTGGGGCTGGCTCGCGTTAGCAAGTTCAACGCTGCGTGCGGCTGGGGTTTGATCTTTGTTTTGTTATTTCACGCTAAAGGCTGCAAAACACAACCGTTTGAGGTTTTTATTGGGATTTCCAAATGGAGACTGCCTTTCTGAAAACGAAGTGTGTCAGCCTCTGAAACCCCACCCTGGTGTATACAAGGCTGGGCGGTGCGCGCAAAAAACACACCAGTTTAGATACGTCACAAGATAATGTAGCATTGCTGCGCAATCTGACCTTAAAGAAAAAGGTCTTTTCTTCTTGTTTGAATACCAGAAAACTGCGGGTGTGAAGGACTCGGTGAGGATCAAGTCTTGAGGAGTGGCTCAGGTGTGGAAAAATGGTGCTTGAATAAAAACCCCATTACGCGGAACAAGCAAACAGCAATGTTTTATGTCATCTTGGTAATACAAAAAGATGTATACATTTTACAGGTTAGATTGTGGTGATTTTTTTTTAGCAGCCTAAGATTCTTGGGCCAGGCAATCTAACCCTAGTAGCCCCTGGGGTCCTTCTGTACACACTAACACACTAACACACAGGCTCTTAAAGGGCCACAATGGCTCCACAGCCATAGTAATAAAACACCCCAGATCTTGCCAGGAGCCACACCTGATACACGCTGATACACTCTGAAAAGAACTCAGTAAACACACCAATATATCGTGACACAGAATACAGGTGCATTAAATATGATAGGCAAAATAACATATTTCTAAATAATGTAAACATTAGAATGGGCCTGTATGACCAGTGACGGGGCTTTGCGGCTGTAGAGTGTTATCACTTGATGTGATCATCGCGTGTGAATCCCCAGAACGCATATACTGATGAGCAAAGGAGCATTTCCTTTGTTGTTGATTGAGCCACCACATCCAGTCACCTGTCTCCCCATTCCCCTCCCTCCCCCCCCCCCCCCCCCCCCCCCCCCCCCTCCCCCGGCCCACCCGCCCACCCAGTCCAGTGATTAGTTCATCCGCGCGGCCCACCCAGGACATGACACGATGACCCACAAGACCTGTCTTGCTTTTTCTCAGACTCGGTGGCTCCTGCAGAATATCCCAGTCATGCTGCAACCACCACCACCACTATTATTATTACAACTATTACAGTGAGTGGAGCGCGTTGGCTCACTGCCTAGAACTGCCATGGCTTCCAAATAAGGAGAGTAGCAATTCCTTCCTATCAATACGGGCTTAGTCAGCAACCCACGGGGCTGCCTTCATCATTTCTGGAGACATTAAATAATTGCCAAGCTAAATACGTTTTTTTTTTTTTTCTTTCTTTCTTTTAAAAAAACGATGACGTTTTTTTAAAAGACGCAACTCTACAGTCGAGGGGGGGGCTTTCGTCGTTTTTTCCACTACGCCGTTGCGAAATGTGACGTTATTTCTTAATCTTTTCCGAGGAAACTGCATTCAAGTTCATTCAGTGATCCACTTCCTCCGGCGGAGAAGTGCTGCTCCCGTTGGCGTTTCTTTGTCTGTGGTCGGAGGGCCGCTCGCGCGCACCGGTTTACGTTCAGCCAGGACAGACCTCGACTTCCCAGAAATAGGCCCCGGCCCTCGCCAAGAGAGAGCACAGCCGCGGTGTTGAGTGTGTGACAAATGAACACATTAGCATGTCATTGAAATGAACGGATGTCTGGTGGTTTGTTTGGTCTGCCAGTTCTGGGAACAGAACGGCGATAGAGTTTCAGAGTTCGGGCTGTGGAAAGTGTCGGCAAGTTTGAAATCCCTTTGTCTGAATGAAATGTAGAATAGTTGATGAGATAAAAGACAGGCAAGACAATTCTGTTGGCCATACAGCAGGTGATTAGTATTCTATATTATATTGTACGTTATATATTGAGGTAGTAGCAGATTACGAGTAGTCGCTGCAGTAGTAACAGTAGTAGTAGTGTAGTGTAGTAGCAACAGCAGTAGTAATTAGTAGTAGTCATAAATGCAGTGCAAGTAGTAGTAGTAGTAGTGAGATAGTAGTAATATCATTATAATGTGTTGTCATGACATCACATTGCCATTATATTGTATTATCATCACATTGTATTCTCACCGTATTCCATCCACGTGGAGTGCTGATTCGGACCAAAAGAAGCGTTTTAAAAGACAAGCCGCGCATGACTGGAATGCGGCCGCTCAGGTCAGGGTTGCCTCGATGCATCAAAATGATTTTGTGTACTTGTGGGAGCGCTAAGGTCAACCATCCAAACAAGTTGATCCTAATCTATTGGCTCACTGACTGCATGTTCTATTTTCATGCAGTGTGTATCTGCCTGTCCCTAATCTCCTTCACCCTGTGTGCGCGTGTGCGTGTGCGTGGATGTGTGCGTGGATGTGTGTATGTGTGTGTGTGTGTGCGCGCGTGTGTATGCGCGCTTGTGTGTATGCATGTGTGTGTGCGCGCGCGCACGGCTGCGTTGTACATATTGTGTGTGGGTGCGCGGGCGGCGTGCGCGTGCTGACAGTCGGCCGTCACCATGGCAACCCGCGAGTGCGCACGCAAAGGGAAGCGGCCGCGCAAAGGAGAGGCACATTAACTGTTCAAACGTGTGATTCCAGGCTTCACACTCGGCCGATGACATCAAGAAGTCATTATCACCTCTCAGCATGGAGAGGAGGGGGCGGGAGGGGTGGCAAGCCTTTCATGCCTAGATGCCTTTTTCCCACCCGAGGCTGATATGGTTAACCATTCATCTCTTGTTTGTCTTCAATTACCTCAAGGTCGCCGTCGTCATTGGTAGGCACAGTGTAAGCCCGATCTTTTACGGGACGGATACAGATGGTGGGATGAGTGTGAGGAAGAGGAGGAGGAGGAGGCGTAGTGATTTTAAGCGTGTTCAGGGGGGGCGTACGATGCCGCCGAAGAGAGATGGGTCTCGATTTCATGTTCAATTTCGTGTTGAAAGTTTAATATAATATATTTTCGAGAATATAATGGGAGGGCTAAAAAGTATGGGATTTTTTTTTTTGGGTGGGGGGGGGCATTTTTGATCAAATGCTTCATCATTGATCCCATCTATTAACTGTGTATCCCACAACATACTTCAAACATATTGTTTTTGTTGAATGTACATATCTGTTGGATTATATTATTCCTATCATTCATAAATACAAAAAACCCAATTGCTTTTGTGGGCCTTCAACACCAACAACACCTCCACAGAGGAGAACTTAGTTCAGGGGGAAATTGCGCCAGTCAGCCAATCAGCCAATTGTTACAGGATGAAAGGGAGCATGGGGTCGACATGGCAACCTGGTCCCCGTCCAGCTGTCTGCGAGCTGTTGGACTGTTTCATGGAGACACCAGAACCCCCCCCCCGACCCCTCCCCAACACACACACACACACACACACAGACACACACACACACACACACACACACACACACACACACACACACACATAACCAGGCATGTACGTATGAACGTACACATGCACACACACATGCACGCACACGCTCACACGCACACACTCACACACACACACACACACACACACACATAGAGACACACGCAGAGACGTACGCATGCAAACATGCACATGCATTCTCACACACACACATGCGCGCGCACACGCACACATTCCCACACACACCCAAACTCACACACGCACTCACACACACACCAGCTCACACACACACACACACTATGGTGATATGGCTTGTTTAGCAGACAGCCATCCCCCGCACTGCATTCAGTCATTCATTGAATGGACAAAGACCGACAGCCAGAACAGCAACCGGGTGCAAAATATTTGAAGGGTATACTACTATTTGTGTCGGAGCAGCAACATTTTTCCTTTTGCTGCAAAATCTGCTGGTTTGAAGGCACACTGTGCAAGATTTAGGCTATGTTTAACTATGTCAAATAATGTTAAATAATGTCAAATAACCAATTTGCTATTGGTTATTTAACATTTTATTTCACAATTTGCTATGATTTAACTTCAGCTTCAACTTCAAAAAACAAGGATAAAGTCATTGTGATTTTTATCTTAACGAAAAATGTCTCACAAACATTGGACATTCCCCTTGTCTTTAACAAAGTTCATGTGTGTTGCTGTATAGATACCGTCAAAGTAGCCGCCATTGTGTCTTCTAAGGTAAGAAAACTCTGAGAGACTTCCCAATTGCCAGGTGGAAGTCCAGCATACACATGTTGTTTGTTGAAACAGAGATGTGGAATGGACATTCATGTTAGAGGGAAGACTGCCACCCAATGTTTTCGTTTCTATATGTTGTAGTACAGCAGTCAAGTAAATGAAGCTAAACTTAACGGACAAACAAACGTGTGTCACCTACAGCGTGAGGTGAGTATTACAGGCATGGTCCTTGAATAATGATCAGCAATGATAGATTAAGACTTGGCTTGGAGTGCTTTACGTTGTCCTCTTGAGCTCAAGACTCGGGACTCAAAGTCTACCACAACATCTCATCTCGATGTAATTAATTTGCGTCGAGAATCTGTCTGGAAGGAAGTGTACCATAAAGTTTATGAAGCTGAGCATATACAGTACCAGAGTCCAGCCTCAGGATGGCTGACCACAGATTAGATAACAAAATCACAATACTGGGAAACAAGTTAAAACATTTACAACCCATTAAGGTCTACAACGAGGTCTGGACTTCATCTGGTCAAAACCCTTGTTATTGGCGTATCCTCAAACCGAATGTTTTTGCCTCGTGAAACATTAGACAAGCCGCGGGAGTCTGGTCTTATTCATGTGAGCCATCATGGGGTTACGTCTTACGACGGAGTGACCTGCTTGGACGTGACTGATGTGCGGCTGGGGAAAAGCCACACGCGGGGCTGGATCTGGCCAGAGAGAGCATCTGCGTCGCGGTCGAATCCGACGAGGAAGCGCGAGCCGACGCTCTATTTTTCCGTGCCATCCCGCTGACTCGGCTATCTTTTTTAAAGGGGCTCTGCAGTAAGCACGGATGGGTCTGCGCGGGGGTCACTGCCAGGTCGCTAACTTTACTGGTGTCGGGTCGGTGTCGGCGGTGTGTGTTGGTAGCTGGCGGGGGGGGGGGGGGGCGGGGGGGGGGGGGGGGGGTCAGCAGGAGGGTTGTGACCCCTACAGCACCCCGCTGGAGTTAGCGTGTCTACCGAGTGTCTCCTGTCAGAGTCGAACACACTGTTTTGCTAACCTCCTGTCTTGTGTGGCGTGACTGAACTCGTGTTCCTTAGTCAACCGGCCCGCGTCTCTTTCCCAAGAGTTTCCCAATTCTGTCCTAAGAATCGCCACCACCACCACCAGCACCACCACCACCACCACCACCAACGCTGTCCTAATCCTCCCCCTCAAGGAACAGCCGTCGCTGGGCTCATGATTCCACATCCTCCCTCTGCTGTGAGCCAGACTCACAGACATGATGCAACCAGTACGTCATTGGCATTAATAGTTAGCTCTCTAGACTTTGTTTGGTTAGGTAGCCGTCGCAGTTGCCTGTTTTGGACTTTGGAGGAAGTGATTATGTGTTTCTATTTTATCTCGGAATCGTTCGGTTTAATCTTGTATTACGCACGTTTCAGCCAGAAAACCGTGACACATCTCAAATGATGCAGTTCAGACTCAACGTTAAGGGACGCTAAGGGGATTATCTTGGATGGCGCGTATTACCAAAAAGCTAGATGAGAGGGGGTGAAAAACATGGGGATTTACTTTAAATTGTGATTTGTTCTGCCTTTTAACGCCGGTCAACTGTGAGTAATGATATTCTCAGCTGTCGTGTTCAGTGTCAAGTCTTCTGCTTGGTCTTTGCTGCTCATTTGCTAATGCAATTTTCAGCTCTGACACTTCCCCATGCAGAATCCGCTCCCCATGAATTATGCATAGGTGGTAAGACCATATACGACTTAAAACTTTAATGATGAACATGAATACATTTTGTAATCGTGTTTTTAGTCGTCCTTTGCATCGTGCAAATTATTTATTATCCTTTCTCTGTTCTTTTTTTTTTTCATTTTCATGAATGCTCCTCTGGGTGTCAATATGGGGACGATCACGCAGACACACGTCATACCATGACCATGTTTTCGAACCAATACTAAACGATCGAGTACACCACATCCCCTAATGTGGTGATGATGGTGTACTTGGTGTGTCACAGCGCTGGGTCACAGCCGTCCCAAATCTCCACTGGGCGGTAATGCCGTCGCGGGGGCCTGTGTGGTGTATCTCATGGTTAGGAACCAGGAGGTGTGGCCGTGGACATCCTCCCACGGTCCTCTGGGGGGAGAGTCCCCAATTGCTCAGACACAGAAAGAACACATGATCTCATTCAGCCGCTGCATTATTTATGACTGCTAAATGTGTGCGTTCAAGGGGAGGCCTCGGCCTGTGCTTGGTGGTGATTTAACCCCTCGATCCTCTCAGCGAGTGCAGAGCACACCGGCTTGTTGCAGATCTATGACACGGCAGTGTCAAGTGAAATGTTTTATATTGCGTTCGGTGATAAAAAGGAAATAATACATGTGTGTGAATGCTGCAGTGACCATATGAAGGCTATATGAAGTGCAAAACTCCGCACGACAAAGACATTGTATGATATTCTATGACCCCCTCACTGCAATTAGATTTAACGGCAATCCTTTATATCTAACCGCAGTTGCCTGTCATATAGCCGTAATCACATGTTTTCTCAAGTGGAGACGCGCGGCTTGATATGTAACAGAGGTCAGACAGAAGTCACTTGGATTTACCAGCAGTGAGAAGACATTCCTAAAGTCGAATGCTGAATTATTGAATAAACTGCACATGCACACTCCCCCGCATGAATCATTGAGAAATATTGAGAGGATCGCTTTTCCCTCCGAGGAAAGCAGTCCACCAGAAGGTCCCCTCACGCACCCAACAATGTCCAGGGCTCCTCCATTGGACGGCTGTGTGGGGGCTTCAATCATTTAAGCATCAATCATTTAAATGGAGACTAAGTCCAGTCTGAGCACAGCGAGGAAAGCAAACCTCTTTAAAGCGGTGAGGAGATGGCCTCATTTGAGACAGAAAAATGGGATTCTGTGTGTGTGTCTGGGTGTGTGTGTGTGCGCCTGCCTGTGTTTGTAGAGTTAATTCTAATATGTTGGCTTAATTACGCAATAACACGCAACACGTGTTATTGCGTTATATAATGGGGTTTCATTGGTATTGCTCCAAAATAATGGTCCATAGAACCTATTTTATCATTTATCGTTCCAAAATAGTTTGTTTCAGCTGTGTGTTTGTTTTTCAGGTGAGGGGTGAGAGAGGGCAGAGGGATATAATGGGTTTTTATAATCTATGCATTTCATTTTACACTCTCAGAGATGAGATGCCTCTATCCCCAACATCCAAGAGAACAATTTGTCTTATCATCCTCAGTGGCCTGACTTCACTGGAAAAGGTCCCGAAGGCTTCCTGGCTTCACTTTTGTTGGTCCCCCAGTAGTTTTTGTTATTGCTGTTGTTTTTGGTGCATCTTTATATCTTTATACGCTCTACGTTGTTCCAGCTCTGCTAACTAACACGATGTGAGTCGTGTGCTTACGGGTTCACCAACAATAGTGTGCTGTGCTCTGAACTCTGGCAGAGCAACCAGAGACACAGGCAAGCTCTCTGTCCAACTCGGACTAATTCTCCGCTTGCTTATTACGCTGTTGTGGTTGTTGTTGTTGTTGTTGTTGTTGTTGTTGTTGATGAAGTTTCACTCGTCCATGCGTATGGAAATGAAGGTCACCATGTCGACTTATTGGAACCGGCTGGTGGGGAATTTTGTAGTTATCGGTGTAGTATCAGTGTAGTTATCAGTGTCGCCCGATGACAGCGCACTCGGGTGGTAGATGAGATAAATTGGCCTCTAGGCATCGAAGGCCCTGTGTAGCCATCTTCTTAGAATCACAGTCTTCTTCTTAGAAATGGTATTGTGTTTATTTCCTATAATACCAGAGATGTTCACACACAAGTTGCGTAAGCAATAGACACGAGGAACCGCAGGCATGATGACACAAACTAGCCAACGGTTAACTGTTAGGTTTGGTTTGATGCGTCACCTGGACGGGAACACTATGACCCAAATCGTCATCGTATTGACGTAGAAGGACACAACGTGCCCACTACAGAATACCCAGTGCTACTTTATTTATTTATTTATTTTTAACTTCTGCCCTAAGCCTTGGGGGTGGAAAAATAGATCAACTACCTACAAAGAGGATTGTCCCCCAGCTACGTGTGATGGCCTTGATGCCAGCAGCTCCATAGCAACCAGCGCAGCCATTAAGCAAATGGAGTGCTTTCTCAAAGCCACTGGCCAGCATGTAAAATTGAGTACAATAAAATGCCATCACGGTTGCGCTTGGAGTCAGTAGCTAAATGAAATGGACATATTCCCTAGGAGCTAAATATAAACCAAATGGAATAGAGGCTACCCATATAAATAAAATATTAGTGGGATAGAGCCAGAGGCCGTCAAATACTCCACTGTATATATCTGAAAGTAACATGCTCTCCATTTTTTGTTTGTTATACATGTTTCAATGAATGGGATTGGGAATTACGATATTATTACGATTCATTTCAAAGTGGTCTATGTTGGGGATCGTTTCATTTAATCTTCAATTGTTATATCGTCATTTATAAACACAATTGTCACTAATTGTCAAACCCACTGGACATTGCTATCTACATCTTCATTAAGAAGCCATTAAGAATACTTGAATTGCGTTCCCCTTATTTTCTATTTCTGTAGCTCACTATGTTCTCTCTGTAGTTGTTTTGGTTGTTTTGGTCCTGTGCAAATGTTTTTCTCTTTTCATTTTCTTTATTATCTGATCAAACCTGATCTTATCTGCCTGTACCGCATATATTTGTGGTAAACGTTTGACAGCACTGGGATTCCTTGATGGTTAGATATCCCTGAACTCAAAACAGTCAAAACAGTGTCAACATTTCCTGCCCCGTGTCAAACCCGTACTTCAAAAAACGCCCCCAAAAGCTTCTTCCACCACTGCGTTCATCTTGAGAAAGCTCAACCCTCAACCTCGCTACAGTGAGCTTGTTTAGCGCTCGGCTAAATCTGGAGCACTCAGGGGGAAGAGCACTCGCTACACATTAACAGCAGGACCCCCTGAACAAACATTTTGTGCTTAAGGAGGGCACGTCCTAGAGCCGACTGTGCGAAGTGGAACAGGTGGAAAGGGCCTTTGTTTGGCACACAACAGGGGGAAGGAATGAACTCTAGGTGTCCAGCACACGGTGTGCCGCACTGCCCCGACCGATCCAGCGGACGTGCGCCCCCTACAGGTCTGGGTGGACCGGAAACGAGCTGCGCTGCGGTGATCGTTACTGAGGCGTTCATGGAGGTGCCGTCAATGTCGCTTGCAGTACAGCTCAGAGATCAGTGTGTAACCGTTTTATGTTGTCGGTGCAGATGGCGCAGTGAAGAGAGGGTGAAACAATGATGAGTATTTCGTCGTATGTTTGTGTGGTATGAAACCAAGCTCTGCCCCTCCCCACACACACACACACACACACACACACACACACACACACACACACACACATATATATATATATATATATACACATAGATAAAGGTTTGCCCTGATCCATTGAGAGCATTATGAGTTGCAAGGTCAAATAACAATGCCTGGGTTGTTCATTAGCAGGCTATAAATAGCACCACTACTGGTCAGGTAGCAGGTGGACCCTGAATGAATTGTACTATATCGTTCAACCACCCTATAGAATGCACTTACAGGTTAAACATTAAACAATGGCCAACCACCCTCGACGTATGGAGTTTACACTGCTGCAACCAATACTTTTGTAAACAAATTATTTCTTGTTATTATTATTGATCAAAAGTGGCACTGAATACTGTCTGTAGAAGTGACTGACTTGTTCAAGGGGACGAATGTAAAAGACTCCGTTATAAGGTGTAGGTCAAAGTTCTGTTACACTTTCTGGAACTGAGGAAATAACCACAGATCAACAAGGGCTAGGTATTGGGTCAGGTCTAAGATAGTTACTAAATGCTCAACACATGACAAATGAGCAATTGAGCAGCTGTCCGCGGTTTATGATAGGTGGTTATGACTGCAGATTGGAAGTATTTGGTCGTAGCAAAACCCTAAAGCCAACCCCTTTCAATAGAAGTACTACTAACCGAAAGAGCACTGTTCATTCACACCCACAGCCAACACACACACACACACACACAAGCACACACACACACACACAGTCAAAAATGTGTATGGACAAGTCAGCTGGAAAACATCCACACACCATAACT
>OMKI01045746.1:0-23279 GCA_900302315.1 Phycis blennoides
CCGCTCTGCTCCCCGTCTCTGGAATTCATTGCTACCCCAACTCAGAAACATTGATTCACTCCCTCACTTCAAATCACAACTCAAAGCACACCTGTTCAAAACTGCCTATTCCATTTAAATACCAATTGCTCTGTCTTGTTTTAATTGTTCCTATTTTATTCTGTATTTTATTGTTGTTTCTTTTTATGTGTATCTGTACGGTGTCCTTGAGTGCCAAGAAAGGCGCCTTTGAAATAAAATGTATTATTATTATATCATTACCTCCTCACAACCCTCTTCATCCTGCGCCAGCACTGCCCCAACAGAGTCTTTAGAGGCGTCGGTGTACACCTTGAAAGGAAGTGCAAACTTGGGTAGCGTAACCACCGGAGAGGATGTAAGCCCTTGCTTGAGGTAGGTGAACGCCGCCTCACACTCAGCTGACCACTCTAAGGGCACATTCTTCCCTGCCAGCCGGTTCAGTGGTGCAGCGTGTTGGGAGAAATCACGCACAAATCTCCTATAATAGGAGCATAGACCCACAAAGGCCCTGACCTCCGACGGGGTGCGGGGGGTTGGCCAAGTTCTCACCTTATCAGTGTTTCGTGGGTCTGGCTGGAGACCATCCCTAGAGACCACGTGGCCCAGGAACACGACATGGTCCCTGGCAAAGTGGCATTTCCTGGGATTCAACTTCAAGCCCGCCAGCTGGATCCTAGAAAGGACTTCATCCAAATGAAGGAGATGGTCTGTGAATGTACGGCTGTAAATCAGTATATCATCCAAATATACCATACAAATGTGCCAGGGCAGGCCCCTTAGAATGAGCTCCATCATGCATTGAAACATGGTTGGAGAATTTGTCAGACCCATAGGCATAGCCCGCACCTGATACAGGCCCCGGCCGGTCGTGAAAGCTGTCTTCTCTCGATCCTCCTCAGCCACATCTACCTGCCAGTAGCCATTCGAAAAGTCAAGAGTGCTGAACCAGGCCGAGCCAGCTAGAGCATCCAGGCTATCATCCACTCGCGGGTGGGGGTGTGAGTCTTTGATCGTCACTGCATTCAGACGACGATAATCAATGCAGAACCTCCACTGTCCCCCTTTCTTCCTCACAAGCACCACTGGAGCTGCCCAGGGGCTACAACTCTCCTCCACAACTCCATCAGCCAGCAGCTCAGCCACCTGACGTTCAATCTCTGTCCGTTTCTCAGGTGATGCACGATAAGCACGCTGCTTCACGGGGGGGGTGGTCCCCAGTCCTTATATGGTGTTTGATCAGTGTGCACCTGCCCGTGTTTCTGTCGCACAGGTTAAAAACATCAGTGAACCTCTGCAGCAGATCAGCCAGCTTGGCCCTCTGCTCAGCCGTAACAGGAGACTCCTCCAAGGAGACAGGGCCTGCAGCAGCCGGCGGCACAGCTGGATGATCGTCGACGACCCGAGGTGGCACTAAAATGTCTTTCTTTTCGACTGGGTAAAACTCACCCAGGTGTAGTCCCCGCTTGAGTTCAACCGCCTCCCCTGTGGGATTGAGGGATGCGGGCTGAGGTCACACCGTTCCTCACACTGTTCACTGTACGAGCAACCACCAGTCCAGTTGTTTCTGGAATGTTAGGCTCCAGATATCCCTCGAAGTCTGCAGCAGGATGAACAGCTCCAGCAGGAGTGAGAATGTTCACTGGCACCAGAGCCTCACTCAGCGGGGGAATGGTCATGATGTCAACGAGGGACACGTTACAACAACTTGGGACCAACGCTCCACCCTGAAGCAGGGGCACGGAAACATCCCATAGTTGTAACACACCTCGCCCCAAGTCCAGCAATGCATGATTCTTAGCCAGAAAGTCCAGTCCGAGCAGAACACACTGGGTGGATTCCCTTAGCACATGGAAAGTATGCTGCAAGCAGGTCGGGCCCAGGTGGAAGTTGATCTGAACTAGTACCTAGTGTGTCTAACATTTGTCCATTAACTGCCCGAGAGTCGATATAGTTCTTTTTAAGGGGCCTGTTTCGCAGGGCAGGGACTGACATACGGAAGTCCGCACTAATCAGTGACACCGAGGCCCCCCCCGAGTCCACCAACATGGGAACCTCGGCGCCTTCAACCACGCCCCTGATGAAAGAAGTTGGGTGGCCAGTATAATCCATACAAGCAATGTCATTGGAGAAGTCATGGCTCAAGGGGCCCACCATAGGAGCGGCTGGCGTTTGGGCCTCAACACCAGCTACCGGCCGTTTCCCTGATGGTCGTTGTCAGCATCAGAAAAGACAGAAAAGCCCCCTACAGCAACTCATTGAGGGACACACCTCTTTTTCACACATAAACACAGAACAGTCTGTTACATTATCAACTTATTATTAAATCAAGGAGAAAAAAAAAAATATATATATACAGTATATATATATATATAACTATAATGACAATATATAATAAGGGTTGCCAAGAGCCACTCGAGGTCCTGTGAGGTCACTGTCCCCAGGAATCTGAATGACTCCGCACTGTTAACTGGAGACCCACCATCACCCCTTAATGACAAGCCGCGACCCAAATCAAGGAACATTTTTCAGTAACTGTACTATTAAACTATTCAGTTACTTATTCAGGCAATAAAAAATAGATGGCACTCCGCTGCATAAAATAATCCTATTCAAAATAAAAGCACAGGATTTTTTTCTTCTATTTTTTTTTGCCCGGACAAAGGCCCGCGACCCACTGAAAACGGGTCAACGACCCACCAGTTGAGAACCACTGCACTGACATGATCTACAGCCGCCACTGCTCCAGAAAAGTCAGACAACCTAAATCAAATGAGTGTGTTTGTTTTTTTACACGTTAAAGTTACAGTAGTTAAAGTACATTCTCACTTCACAGGTATCTTCATTCAACTGCAATCGTTTCATAATATTTCAAAGGCAGTCCTGACTAAATGGACGCACACTTGAAACTTGTCAAGTGCGGACTCATGCTTTGACTTGTGTTGTGTTGACAGCAGACCCGTGTATCCATTACTGACGTCTGTCCATCATGATGAAAGTGAATGGGAGACCCCAAGCACATTCAACCCTGCACACTTCCAAGATAAGGATGGGAAGTTTGTGAAGTGAGACGCATTCATGCCTATTTAATATCACCATGTATGCATATACATTGAGCCCCTCCCAGTTAGTAGGCGGGAGACTTTCAGAATTAAAAAACTCGATAACCGGATTCTGTCCACCCTAACTGGATGGTGAGATTCTTGTAAACATTGTAAACAAAGATAAGTGCGGGTTGGCCAGCATTTTTTATTTGTAGAATATATCAGTGATAGGATGCGGTTTTATGAGTAACATAATTGAAATAACGCTCGACAACAAACTGACTACTGATGTATTTTTGAGGTTTTGGAAGACTGGCATTTGAGCCTTTCTGTGATGAGTTTGCATGCTCTCCCTGTATCCACATGGTTTCCCCCTTCTCTACAAAAACATGGATGGTAACAATCCTGCCCATAACCAAGGCAAGTGCACTATACGGTTATGTATTAAGGCAAAAAATATATTTCCCCAAACATCCGACAGAACACTGCAAAATTATTCAGAACAGTGCAATAGTATTTCAGTGTAGGAAGGTACAGAAGGACTGAAGTAAATCCTATAGAAATTGAGGCCATGACATGAAAAAAAGGTTGCTGTGTCGTGAATATGGAACTAAAGGAAACTTCTTTACAAAATAAGGATAGTTTTTATTCCAAAGAATTGTGTACAGTCAGTTAGAATCGTTCTTCAGGTCCATTCTCTTAAGACAAACAACACGATCAGATGTAGAGATTACTCTGGATTTGAGTTGTTTTGATAAACTTGTTGATTGTGTCAGCATTCGGCAGGGGGCCAACCTGGAGAAAAAATGTCAGAATAACATGCTTTTAAAAATGTATATAAAAGTATCTGACTAGCCAGTGAACTAAATTCCATCAAAAGTAAATAAAACATTTATAGAAGATTCGATGTAAAACAAATAAATAAACCCCACAAAAAAGGTGTCAATGTTTTCTAAATAGATTTAGATAAAAGGCAATATGCACTTTCTAATGTCTACTTGCGATCAGTACGAGTAGCTGAATGTTTATATATAATATAATAATTTCTGAAAAATAACTCGCCTCTACTGACTACCAACAAAAAAAGGTTTTCTCCCTTCTAGCAAACTACTGGAAACTGTATGCATTTCCAGTATGGTGTTTTACTGTATGTATGCTGTAGGTTTTACTGTATGCATGCTGTAAGCCATAAAAATGGAAGCTCACCTTGATATCGGCAACACTAGTGAATGCACGTTTGTAGGTCTCCATGGTGATGGAGTCAGGGCTGATGGCATCGCTGTAGCATTGGTAGGCAACAGTAGGTATTTGGTTGACCTGGCAATGGCTGAGCACTGAAGATAGAATCAGTAGAATCAGATGGAATCAGTACTTTGCAATAACAAAAAACGTTTTGTATTTATATGAGTGAACATTAACAAAGTTGGGCCTGAATATGCTGACATGGAAGTGTATTAGAATGAATTGTCACAGAATTCTTTCATACATAACTGGGAGCAA
Source organism: Phycis blennoides (assembly GCA_900302315.1). NCBI lineage: Eukaryota > Metazoa > Chordata > Actinopteri > Gadiformes > Phycidae > Phycis > Phycis blennoides. The sequence continues at coordinate 4,563 of OMKI01045746.1, forward strand.
AAGTATTTGTGGGTAGTGGTTACAACCCACGATATGGTCACAAATGAATATTGGCCCATAGAGTATGTGATACATGTATTACATTTCAGTAGCCTAGTACAAATTTAAGATATGACTATGACTCATCCGTGTGCTTAAAGGAATACAGTTAATGCTGTGGTTACCAGCACGAGCAAAATCCAGAGACCCCCATTACAGTTTGGATTTAGAGGCTGGAAGGTAACACTAGTAAAGTATGGTATTGCCAAAATGAAAAGATGATAAAAAAATGGTCCAGTCCACAACACGTGTTCAGGACAATACAGCCCACCAAAAACATCACCGTGGTTGATGATTATAATGCATAGTTTGACACACAGTTTTGATTGCTCTGAATTAAAAAAAAAATCCCTTGTGGAAATGAGCTTTCAGTTTCACGATGGTGATGTAAGTCGCTTCAGAAATAACCCTATGCTTTAACCTGATGCATAATGTGTAAATGCTTATACCATTGCTGTGATGCAAAATCATACACTGGCTGAAATCCTTTGTATAAGTTCAACTACAATTCCACTAATAATAGAGACTTACACAGGGCTGAGACAGACAAATCACTAGATTATTAACAAACTTTTTAGTTTAAATTTGACATCAAACAAGTGCCTTACCTGCAGCTTGGATTCCAGTGAATATATTAGGCTGCTCTAGAAGAGGACATGGAGGGATAATTGTAGAAGAGTTGGTCTGGAGACATAGCAGGAAGGGGGTGGAGCTGGTACCAGCATAGTCAATGCTTTTGTACTCGGCCACAGGGCTATCTGACAGCACGGTCACACTCAGTCCATTCTGCTTGAAACAGCCAAACACCTATGAGGAAAAGTCAGGTCAGTGTAGGAGATTCAGACCAAATTAATATTGAAGCTTCATTCACATATATTTCAACAGTTGAAAGCTATATATTTTATGCCAAAAAAGGTCAATAGTTGGTCAGAAAAACAGAAGTCTTTCAACAGTATGAATTGTATTTTCATGAAAAAAATGTAAAAACACACAAAAAATTAATATTTGCAATCCATCTTCTAAACTATAGTGGGCAAGTTGGATGTAGCCAATCCTGTACATTTCTTTACCTTTTCAGTCCACTGAAACTGCTGGTCTTCTTCGATGTAGCCACTGATTTTGCATATGATAACCTTGAAAGTAAAATTGCATATTATTGCAACGTTGTTACATCCACGAAAAAACATGTATTTGTCATCTCAGCACCTAAACTTAGCAAAATAACATTCCTTGTCATGTTTTATGCACAATCTATCTATAATTACCACTGATACAATAACTTTGAGGAATAACATGGGAAACATTCATTAAAACTTTCACACTAAGTATTTTTTTGTCCTGAACCCAATGCCATCAACCCTGCCTAACAAGGCAGCCACTGAGCCGCATTTATTCTACCAATATACTGGTTGAAACCTGTTCTGGTGACTTTCCTACTGTATTAGCCGCAATTAAATGTTTCACCTTCTTGTGACAAATGTACTCTTTGTAAGTCGCTTTGGATAAAAGCGTCTGCTAAATGCCCTAAATGTAAATGTAAATGTAAATGTAATATCATGGTTGGGGCCTAGTCAAATAATTCTTAGAATTTTAAGACCAAATGCAAAAACATACAAAATAAACTGAACAAAAATAAGGTGGTAATGATAGAATACATGCAACTTCAATACTGAGTAATTTCTTACTGCAGGGATGTCCTTGTTTCTGTAGAAAACACATGCTGGTTCAGTGCTAGCTTGTCCACAGAGATTTTGATTCCCATTGCAAAGTGAAGCATGCCCAACTGCCTCCCAGCTTGCCGAGGTGAGAACGTACACAGACATAAAACCTAGTCACAGAAATTAAACAAAATGTGATCAAAACAAATGCATGTTGTATATGTACAGAGAAGGTGTGTGAAACACACACACCTTTAGCCATAATAAATGTAACCTACATTACTACACATGAAGACACAACAGCAATATGGACTATGTTCGTCAGTGTAAATAGAAGATAAGGTGTAATTAAGGACAACCCTTGTATTGTACTTATAATTCTTTATTTCCAATGTTTATATTTAATACTGCGGAATATGAAACGAAAGATAGTGACTATAACAGATGTATTGCTTCATCAATACAAGCTCAGACACCGTTGAAAAAAATAGCAGTGTCATTTAACGTAAACATAAAACAAATATTTCACGACTTCAGATTGACCACCAGAAAAAAAACGGTTCAAAGGTGTAAATAAACTTACTTGAAAACCTTCCATAAAAATACATAAATACTTACTTGCTGCATTACTGCCAACTGCTATGATCAAGTTTGTACACTGCATCAAGTTAGTTTTTGATTGATACCACTCCAATTGCACCTGCCTGTTGAAAAAAAGTAAACATCTCAGTATTTCGATGTTAATTTGGGAATGTATCATTTACATTTCATCATTACCATCATATTAGGTTTACCAGTTGACTCTGTCATGTATATACACACTTATTAACACATACTATGTGCGCCTTAAGAAATATTATATTGTTGTTGAAAAGGGAAGGAATGTAACGAGAATCATCTGAAATCGATTTTCTCTCAATGAGTTTAGGAGAATGAGAATGACAATGAGATTAGGAGGCCAAAAAGGAGGAATATTGAACGTCAAAATGAATTAATCTCCGCGGACATAATTGAGTGTGTAGTTGAGTGTGAAACTAACTACATATATATTGGATACCCAATATACAACGTCTGACTTATAGAATTGGATGGATACATGGATACATCTTCCAAATGCATTGAGATTAAACTAATGTCTGAACCAGCCATGTCTTCTCGAAACAAAAATAAAGCCACATTTTTCTATCTATTGTGTCCATGAACAAGTGAACGAGTAAGTAATGTTTTATAGTTCTGTATGTGTAGCATGTCTATGAAAGGATATCATATTTAGTATACTCTGTCAAGTGTCAAATATGGAATTATGGAGTTAAATTGCACTTTCGATTTGTTTTCAAACAGAAGAATCCTTCAGAAAATGATTGGAGAGTCGGCGAGGGCTTTCCACTGTGTGTCTAAAGACTGACAGGAAACAGTGTAACTGCTACGGCCTACAGCATGCACAGAATCATCCTCAAACCCAGGACAATGAGCATTATTATAGCTTTAGGCGTAAATGACAACTACATTAATAGAATGCTAACCTCGTTTCGTCTAGCTCTCTGAGAATGTCTTCATCTTCGTCGTTTTCATCTTCCTCAACTTCTTCCACAGCACGCGAGTGCACATTGAGAATCTCTCCGAAAAAAGTTGCCATTGCCAGTTACTTCACAACTTATATTTGATCCAGCGACACGAAGATTGGATACTACTTCCTGCTAATTCTTCTTCTTCCATTCATTGGTTTTGCCAAACGTTTGACCCGCCACACACTGCGGGGTTACACTGCATCCCACTGGTCTGGAGCGCGTACTGCTACAAGATAACGTATTCTTCTCATTTTCTTCTCGTGTTTGGCGGACGCCACCTATCTTACCGGAGTTAGTATTACAGGATTCAGGATTCAGTATTCAATAATAATACTAATCAAAAATATTATGATATATTGTTTTACATAATCCGGTGTTTATTAACAGTGACACATTGAGATTAGACCAACATTATATCCGATTGACCACGTATGTCGATTGTTTATTCAAATAAACACATTAACTAATTAAGTTGAACTCTATAATATCTTCTACTTTTTACATTCGATCACTCGGAAAATATCTTGTTTTCAAATGCTCACAAACAGGCAGTCATTACATATGCACAACTTTGTCAGACGTTTTGTCAACAACAATGTCACTCTCTATGTCAAGTGTCACATGTATGTTTTTTTGTCGTTTTAATTTATAATTTAATATCATTTATAATTTAAGTCAATATGTGTGCGCGAATGTGTATCAAATAATCTATGCGATTCATACGACATGTCGTAAGAACATGGTTATAACAGACAAAGTGTACATATTTTTATTTCCCATAGTCCGCTATGATTTAGCTTCCTTATTAAAACTTCTGCTTATGTTTTTCATGCTGAAATGTAGTCACTGAAGAAACGTCTCGGCAGTGACTGACTCATCTGGAACCAATGATGAACCAACCATGCAAAGATTCGAACACTGTTCTTCATCAGTAATGGGCCCACAATATCAAATACATGTAGGCCTACAATATTAATCTCATAACAAGTAATCTCATTACAAGTACCCCCCTGGTGGCAGTCCAATGGGAGGGTTGATTTCAGTAGGTGGGGAAGGTCTCCACGTTGGCATAAGGAGCTCCAAGATCATGTTCTCCTTGGTAATGCAGTTGACAAGTTTGGGGAGGGAATTTGGTTGTCGTAATTGCCAGTTAATGGTACCTTATTCACAGTGCACAGGACCCTTATTCAAAATTATGCACAAGAACTCCCTCAATGCTTTGGGGAAAATGTGTTAATGCCATACTATAGTTCAAATGGTGTAACTAATTAGTAATAACTAACTCTTAGTTTTTCTATGCAACCAATGCCATCAGCAATCGTTTGTTCCATAACCATATGCTTAATACATTAATATATGCTGCAAATGGTTTTATTCTGCAGGCCGGGATGCCGATACATAATTAGAAGTGTTGATGAATATATGTATTAGAACTAATGGTTGGTAATGGGTTATTCATGATATGAAATTCACCCATTTCTAGTGGGTTACCTGCAAGTGCGATCTAGTCAAAAAGTCGTGCGTCTTTTTTTTTAATCATAGATTGCATCGCAACGTTTTGTAAAAGCTTACTTACGAGTTTGCCTTCATAAAATAATGACAAGGCAATCAAAACTGATTCACTGTTTCATTTAATATCACTTACAATGCCGCGTGAAGTTTGTGTCTTCTTCTTCCAGTTGAATCCCTATGCAGCGTGACGTCAGTGAGTGGTTAATCACGTGTCTTCGACATCCACAGGGAATGAATGTGCATGGAAAATAAACTTAGAAAAAACAAAACAAGGGGCAGCATTTTACTCGCATCTACTTTTCATGTGACGATCGTCCGGATTGCCTATTCATAGAACACCCGACGGACTATTTAAAAGAAGTGCCCTGAAAAGACTTCACCGAGGAGGCAAATGTTATTATTCGTTGGAATGTGCACGGATATACTCCTTAAACGAGGAAGTTGTGGGACTACTGGAGTGCCGCCGGTTTTTGGTTTGCTTTGAAAAGCAGCAGTCGCTGCTTCATATACTTCGTTAATAGCATTACTCATTGATGCAAGTTAAACGCGAGAAGATTAACTTGAGAAAGAGAGAGAAGAGAAAACGAAATTGAGCGATAGGCTGTTGTATGCGAGATTGATGTCTTTGTTACAGTAATGTTATAACAATCCTAGTGTCTCAAGTTAAGTTCTGAAAAATCTACCTTTTAAAGATGAGGTCATCTCTAGCTCCTGGAGTACGATTTTTTTCGTCCTTTTCCCGAGACAGTTGGTAAGTTATTACCATTATCAGAGATGTCTACTGTTTATGTCGTTTACAGTCAATGTGTGTGTGTGTGTGTGTGTGCGCGCGCGCGCGTGTGTGTTGTGATGCCTATGCCATTGTGTTATTTTGTGTTATTAACGTGCTATTAGGGCTTTTTGCTGCTAAATTGGCATACACCAGGCAATGTACATGCAATTTACATCAGAACTATATGAAGGCAGCGGAATAGGTTTTCAAGAAAGATCTGTCTTGCAGGTATCAGAGCTTCACCCTCCTTCTGACCTTCCTCTTCTACACAGCGTATCACCTGTCACGGAAACCGATAAGCATCGTGAAGGTGATTTATTTTGTGAAAGTAAAAAGTTGTATAGGCCTGCTAACGATTTTAAATCATGTCTGAACCAATGGTGATAGCTAAATTGTATTTCCTACTATCCTATTTCCTTACTGCTTTTAACCTAAAACAACATGCCTTACAGCAACTAGTTACATTTATTTTTTCAGTCCTCAATTGTTTTAGTGGTATTGCATTATTTGTATTGCGAATAAACTATTTAGCCTATTGTTTAAGTAGTTGGCCCATGTGGGGAAGAGTGTATGGTTGTTTGGCATGACAAACAAGTCATCAACATGCATTGGTGTTTGTTATTTCATCTGATGTTTAGAGTGAGCTGCACAGAAATTGTTCCTTGGTCGTTCCACCGCCAGATCTCAACATAACTGACAATGAAACTTGGTGTGACTGGGCCCCATTTGGTAAGTCCATACAACGCAACACATTTTGATTTGACAATGCAACACATTTTAACTTAAACAGACATCCATATTTAAATGAAATATCAGGCCTCCTTTAACCTTGCAACTTAAACGACATGTTTTGTGTAACTTATAGAGGTTTTGTTTTCATTTTGTAGATCAGGACAACTACCAGACACTTTATGGGATGTTGGACAACTCATTCCTTGTGGCGTATGCAGTTGGCATGTTCTTTAGGTATGTGTGCATAAAGCATGTATATTGTAAGCATACAGTAGCTCACATCGCCATGTCTTTGCGTTAACCAGCGGAACATGTGGTGTTTTCAGTGGAATATTTGGAGAGCGTCTACCACTACGCTACTACCTCACATGTGGCATGCTGCTCAGTGGCCTGTTCACCTGCCTGTTTGGCCTGGGCTTCTACTGGAACATCCACTCCATATGGTACTACGCGTTCATCCAGGTAACAAACACAAATTCCAAACCAGCTATTAGCAACCACATCATTTTCATTTTGAGGCCCCTTTTGAACAGTGGATCAGTAATTACTGTGTAATTTAACAATTGCCAGATGCACTCAGAAATTGATTCAAATGAGGCTAAAGCTTTAATTTCCTTGTATTTTATGACATACAGTGTAACGTACAGTGATGTCATTGTTGGCAAAAGTACAATAGTATTGTATTGTGAATATGCAAATGGTGAAGAACAAAAGGTATTCGGGCTTTAGGCATGCACCCGTGAGTATCACATGACATATCTTATGGTCACAGGACTGCAGTTATGTTATTTTGAGAATAATTTCAGCATCAATTGTTAGACAGGAACCCTTTGTTTCCACTTTGCCCTCCATCCCTCTTTCCATCCTTCATGCATTCAGTTAAAGCATTGACTATTTCTCTGATATATTTGTTTCTTTAGGCTATGAATGGATTGGTGCAGACAACAGGGTGGCCTTCAGTAGTGACCTGTGTTGGAAACTGGTTCGGAAAGGGGAAGTGAGTAACGCAGATTCATAGTCTGAGGCTGAGTAATGCTGCTGACTCTGTTATCTGCATTATTTTCCGCACACAGGCAAACTGTCACAACCAAAGCATTTTCTAGATACACATTTCAACTTCTTGTTTTATAATGTAGTATTTGCAAAAAAGAATTCTAATTATTTATTGAAACGTTTTCTGACAATTTGTCTTTGTCCAAATAGCTCTCAGATTTAAGTAAAACATTATAGTATCTTAAAAATAATAATTCTGGTTGTTCCTTTTGTTTCGGTGACCAGGCGAGGCTTCATCATGGGGGTGTGGAACTCCCACACGTCGGTGGGGAACATCCTGGGATCCCTGATAGCTGGGGCTTTTGTGTCCACTGCATGGGGCTTGTCCTTCATTGTCCCTGGGCTCATCATCACCTCCACCGGAATTCTCTGCTTTTTCTTCTTGGTCGAGAGTCAGTTTGCTTTTTTTTTACTTTTGCAAAAAAAACACAAATGTGTACCTTATAAAATATAAATAAAAAAAAATGTTGATTATGTTAAATATTTTTTAGATTTTAGTTTTTAGTTTAGTTTAGTTTAGTTTTGAATATTAGCCTGTTCCTTACTCTGGGTAAGGTACATGTAATATAGAAATATTGACTTTTTACTGCTTTACGCATCCATGTACTCAATTTCTGTCATATTTGTATCGTCCTTGTAAGTCAATTTTGCAGCTCATCAAATATTATAGGAAGGTTATGTAAGGACAGTTATTTGATTTTCATTTCGGAAAACATCATAAAGCTGCACAAAAAAGCTGTCCCCTGAATCAAAACTGCTGTTTAAGTGTTTTAATTAAGCTAGACCTTTATCTGTTCAACAGAACCTGAAGATGTTGACTGCATACCTCCTCAGCACCACGTAAGTGTTTTAAATCCACACACTCAAAATAATAGATTTTGACCATCCCAACATCTGGTATACAGTTTTTGCATAGAAATATCACAATTATTTATTTAGTTATTTTCATAATAATTGAGATTCAGTTCCTCCTCCAAGATAGCATTTAGACACAAAACGGCTGCCAGATGAAAAGTCCCATATCTATAATAAACTGAACAAAACAAAATAAGCCTTTTTCTTAATGTTTCAAATGGAAAATATCAAGGCCACCGTAATGTATCAATTTAAATATTGCCTCTAAATTCATGTTAATTAAACCTCAATATGAACATTTAGTAATGCAGCAAGTACAAATAGTGGCTTCTCTGACAACAATGTATGTATGTAGTATGTATTTTGTGCCTGTGTGTTATGATTCGCTATTCTCAAGAGTACCCAAACTTGTTGCATAGCAAGTAATTTTCCTTTTTGTGTGCAATTTTGTTTTTATGACAGAATGAGGGCACTGAGCAGGAACCCCTGTTGCAGAACACAACTCTAAGTGAAGGGACCTCATCAAGCAATTCCACCATAGAGCGGTCAGACGAGGACCACACTCAGGCCATCAGCTTTTGTGGAGCACTAAGTATCCCTGTGAGTTGAATTTACAAATGTGGCTATGAATTATATTGAATCAAAAAAATTTTTAAGAAAAACACTTTAGAAAGATATTTTGATGTCATCGTTTAAGGATACATAGTTGACTTAAAGACAGGGAAGGCAATTTGGAAAAACCAGCCTGAGTCAGCTAGACCCAACCGAAAAATTCACACCCTCCCTTCATGTCTTTCTCCAAAGCCACTCCCCCCAAAACAAGGAATTAGCTTCCTAGCATTAACAGTAGTTCTGCCTATAAAACTCATGGCCATGTGCAATGAGTGACTGCGCGGAGTGCCGGGTAGGTAGGTGCACAGACAGGTAAGCCATCCAATCATTTCATTTTGGCAGAATGAAACGATTGGACAGGCTTATTACAGGCCTACAACAGCCACAGATACCTGACATTTGTCGGAGCATTTGATTTATTGATTGCTGTCGGGATGTGAAAATAATTTCAGTTAGATTATTATTATCACCATATTACTTGTAAATTCTATACATATTACTATTTGGAAGATTGGTGTGCATGCAAACATCATGATTCACTTATTGGAACCGAAATCAATTGGATCAGTAATAAACATTTAACAAGCATAATTCAGTAAGGCAATCGGAAATCTGTATGGAAGAGATTTTATAAAATAACAATTTTGGTTAACATTATTTGATGGGCCCAGTTGTGCTGTAGGTTGTGCTTCAGTCTGGTTTGCAGCTGCCGGCTCACTTGTTGAGTAGGAGGAGGAGCAGCTCAATTCAGAGTGTGTCCTTATCACACTGTTTGTCTTCAACACGTTTATTCTCTTTAATTTCGCTTTGATCCATGTAGGGTGTAGTGGAGTTCTCTCTATGCCTGCTGTTTGCAAAGTTAGTGAGCTACACTTTTCTTTACTGGCTTCCACTCTACATCTCAAATGTAGGTGAGTAATGAAAAACTAATTGCTGCAATTTAATATGCAAACATGAATGAATAAATACTGCATCAACATATTTGTATTCTATCTGTACATGTTTATTACAGTTTGCTTTGCGAATTTACATTTCTGCCTTTTCCACCTCTGCATTAGGACTCATGGAACATAGTTAAAATGTATTAAGCTGTATAGCACTTAATGCATATATTATATTTTACTGTATATTCACAATTTTGTATTGTATTTTCTATTTTAGCTCAATTTGGTGCCAAAGAGGCAGGAGATATGTCAACACTGTTTGACGTTGGTGGAATACTTGGTAGGTTTTCTTTGGACAAAGAGCTGAAATACTTTCAGTAAATACTAACAGAAAGAGAGTCATGGCTACAATGCCATTGACAATTGCCATTGTGTCAAGTGCAGCACCACAGCAACACCTCACTGTTACATTACGTTTGATGATTCAGTATAGAAGACTTGAAGACAAAAACAAATCACATGCATGTGTTCAGGTGGGATTATGGCTGGCGTTGTGTCTGACTACACCGGCGGCAGAGCAACCACCTGTTGTGCCATGTTGATCCTGGCTGCTCCGATGGTACGTATAGCTCGTCATAACAGTATGATCAAAACACTCTTAGGACAAAATCCTTTCCAGTATTTTGATTGTAAGCCACATACTCATTGTAGTGCAAGTTGTATGTGATAAGAATGAGACAATGTGAGTTATTAAACATCAGATTTGATTTGATAGACAACCTGATAAAGATAACAATGATATTGTGTATGTTTACTTTATCATTTATATCCATCTTCATATGCATAGTACATTTATAGGTATTCATAAATATTAGCACAAATATCACAACAAATTATCCAATCGTTTCACCCAGTTGTTGATATTTTTCTCTCAAAAATGTAAAGTTTTTTCTCTATGTTGCAGCTCTTCCTGTATAACTACATTGGACAGCAGAGCGTCGCAACTTCAGTTGGTAAGATCACCATACACGCTACACTTGAACCCTTTTGAGTAGTAATAATAAACTAATAACAAAACAAATGTGAATGTTGCATTTTTTATAATTTTATAATCATTACTGATCACAATTGGTCTCAAAATGCATTGTTCCGATCCGGGCCCGTGGCCAGTAACATAGTCAAAGCTCTGAGTGCAAGGTCATTTGCCACATAATGAACAAATTGCGGGAAGTGATTAGTGTGCTGGGGATGTGGATCTTCTCTGGAACAAAGAGGTAGACGTGGTTGTGACAACACATTCACAATGTCTGCCTCTCACTTTACACACAGCAAACGCCGGATCCATCTGATGAATGATGTATTAGTAGAAAAGAAGTCGCAGGCAACGGAGCAAGAGGGTAGATTCATGTAGCTAGCATCTAGCAGCTAGCTAGTCGTAAAGGGTTACTGCCCGGTCTTTGCTATGAGATTTGTTCAAGCCAGTTGTAATCTAATTGTGAAGAATTTGATTTGAGTTGCAGAATTTGTTCTAAGCTAAAATTGCAATGGCTCATTAAAGCGCTACCATGTGACCAATTAAAATTATTAGTGAATGGCAACACGCTGTATTTCAACGACGTATCGGTCTGCAGGCAACGTTTGAATATTGCTTTCCCGTTTCCTGCAGTAATGCTCTTGGTTTGTGGAGGATTGGTCAACGGACCATATGCCCTCATTACCACTGCTGTGTCTGCAGATCTGGTATGTAGTGCAATATTAATTTTCCTTGTAAAGTATTACATCTCAACAACTGCTCTTTAACATCTCTTTAACAGCTCTTTAACGTTCATGTCCTGGAGGCAGGGATGTGCTTTGTGAATACTTTTATGTGTAGCTAATCTCGATATCTCTGTTCTCACAGGGAACACATGAAAGCCTTCAAGGGAATTCCAGGGCATTGTCAACAGTAACTGCAATTATTGATGGAACTGGTTCAATAGGTACGTGCATATGCATTGATCTACTTAAATGTGACAATAATGTCTTAATGTGAGAGAGAAGAAAAGAGAGCTCTCCATCCTCTCTCACAAAGGCTAATTGGTTTGCTGAGATGTCAGAATCACATGTTAAACTGTAAACAAAAAAAGTCAACGATATCGATAACAAAGATCCTAAAACATATGACAACAAATAAAACAAATAAAAAAATCCTACAAAATTTGCTAAAATAAAACAGCCAGGGAGGAGTCTGTATGAGTCTGTAAGGCTTATTTGATTATTCAAAACCATACGTGTTATACACAAGGTGGGAAGGTGGTCTATATAGCTATCACAATTACAGTAATCTTAGTGTTGTCGTTGAGTGTTAGAAATATAAATATATAATATAAACCTATGTAACAATATACAAAAAAAATATATTACAAAAATATACATAAATGTACATACATCTAGGCATACACTATAGAAGTAAATAGCATACATAAAGATGTAGCATGTAAGATTAATGTAAGAGGAATGACCAGTTATGACTACTAAGATGATAGTGACCCCTAAAAGGGAGGGAATGGCTGACTCTCAGAGGGAGGAGCTATATAGTTTGATGACCACAGGCATCAAACTATGTTTGATGCCTGTGGTCATCAATGTTGCTATGTTGCTCTGTGGTGCATCTCGGTGAGAGGAGTCCTCTGCTGAAGGTACTCCTCCGCTGAGCCAGGGTGGAAAAGAGAGGGTGAGAGGCATTGTCCAAGATAGACCGTAGCCTGGACAGCATCCTCCTTTCTGCCACGGTCGTGTCCAGTTCCAGTTTGTGTCCAGTTCCTCCCCCATCACCGGCCCTCTTGATGAGTCTATTAAGTCTATTGGTGTCCTCGACCCTCATCCCACTGCCCCAGCATATGACAGCGAAGAAGATTGCACTGGCAACAACAGACTCAATAGAACATCCTCAGCATTGTCCTGCAGATGTTGAAGGACCTTAGCCTCCTCAAGAAAAAGAGTCGGCTTTGGCCCTTCTTCTAGATGGCCTCTGTATTTCTGGTCCAGTCCAACTTGTTGTTGAGGTACACCCCCAGGTACTTGTACTCCTCAACAGTGTCAACAGGAACCCCCTGGATGAACACAGGGCCCACCGGTGTTTTTGCCGTCCTTAGGTCCACAATGAGCTCCTTTGTCTTTGTCCCATTAAACGGTCCACGTGCAAGATCTGTGCTGAGACCTTTAGCAGGGCTCGTGCTCAAAGTTAAAAAGGGGGCCATCAGTGTTTCCCCTAGGATGGAGTTGCAGCAGTGGAGGTCAAGCAAGGTCAAGGGGGCTCCAGAGAAGGCGCCATCTTAAACTCATGTTGCATAACCCCATTGGGGCTGGTGAGGTCGTCCCGTGACACAAACCGACTGATGACAGCCAGGTTATTTATTTCTAGTGAAATTATTTTTTGTTGTTAGATGTTCTTTCACCAAAAAAATAACGCATTGACCAAAGGGCACTTTAGACGCTCTTCATAGTCCTGAACCAACAGCTCCTTCAAGACAATCCATTCGAGTTAGGTTAAATGTATTTACTGCGCTGCTCTGTCTTCCTGACAGAGAAGAGTGCTTTCTGAGGGTTTAAAGGGACGCTGTAGACACCACAGAGGCACCACGTTGGGGAGGCAGCACTAGCCAGTGTTAGCCAGTGTTAGCCAGTGTTAGCCAGTGTTAGCCAGTGCTGGTCATGAGTGGGTCCAACAAGTTTAGGCGGGGATTCTGGGGATGTAGACCTTGACAAAAGATGCAAAGTGTGCAACTGAAACTGATTAAAACAAAAGCCTGTGATTGTTTGTGAAAATCCCAGACAAACATACAAACATGATTACCATTATGTACATCATACATGATTACCATTATGTACATCATACATGATTTAAATTGCACAGTTTTTTTTCTTATCTTCTAGGAGCAGCAATTGGTCCTCTTCTAGCTGGCGTGATCTCTCCCACAGGATGGAACAACGTGTTCTACATGCTTATCTCTGCTGATGTCCTGGCCTGCTTGGTGAGTGAGGGTTACATGTACTGCAGACAGCTTCCTTCATACGGAGCACGCAACGGCTGTGATGGTTTCATTCTCATGCGATAAAACGGTTCTGAAACTTGACCCCTCGTACCTTTCCTCATTGATAAAAGAGAAATGTCTTTGTTGAAAATACTGTATACTCATTGTTTAAAGAGACATGTGGGAGCCTAGTCTGAGGGCTGCACAGTAGCAGTGCAGAACTCAGGAAATGTAAATAGTGCTGAAGAGGAATGGAAAACGGTTCAATAGATATAAAATGTAATGACGTCATGTAAAGTGGTGGGTTTGAAATGTTTTCAAATAACACACTTATGGTACTTACTAGGGATTGCTGTTAAAACGAATAATGAACAATATCAACAGATAAAGATGTGAGATATGAGACATGAATGATAAAGTTTGACATTTCTGAATGTACTCTTTAGTAAAAGGAGATATGGCACCGCTCTACAATAATAGCTAAAACCACATGCATGGTTGCAGGTCGGTTAGTCACCAGACTGAAAAATGGAAATATTTTATTCAATTGCAATGTCCTCTTATTGTAATTGAAGTTGATGGATGTGACAGTGACCTTTTGGCTTCGGTTTTTCAGTTCTTGTCCCGGCTCATGTACAAGGAGGTGAGGGGTTGGTGTAGCATGACTCTAACAATTAGAGGGTGAGTACCGGTACGTGTCAAAATCAAAAGCACAACTTGGCTCAATAGACTGAATGTGGACAAATAGGTTGCTGTATATTTTTGCGATTATTTCTAATGACCGCTTTCATCCTCTCTCTTTGGTTTGACTGTAACACAAATACACTAAACGTTGAAATGATTTCAACTTAGTATCACGTGAAAAGTCAACGCATTCATTTCACCTTTGAAATTAACATGATTGGAAATCGTATCAATTTTCATAATACATTGACACGAAAGAATCAATTAAATATACAATAAAATACAATGACGTTAAAACATGACACAAATCCCCACAGAAGGGTGTTAGTTAGCGCTATGCTCCGTGGTAGGAACTCGCCCACCCTGGGTGGTAGTCTGCCTGGTCGGTCTGAATGAAAAGTAATGGCCATTATGTCTGTAGTCATTTTTTATCAGATTATTACACATCAGTTAGGCTATTAGTAGGCTAAAGCCTACCTGCAGTCTATGGTTAGTACTGACAATGTGTGTGTTTGTGTAAAAGTCACTGGGCATTGGCGAACACATCAATTACAAGCCAACTTTATTGGAATCAATTGGTCTTTTTTTCTAATGATGTGTTGTGGAGAGAGTCTAATGAATCATGACTCCACACAATTGTCCAGAAAAGTTAGTTTATGAGGGAAAACGTCGATCCAAATATTTTTGAGATATGAAAGATGATTGTTCATGTTAGGCATCTCACTCCTTTTTTCCAGGTACAAGGAAATCTGACATATCCACTGATCATCCCAGAGTGCTGCCTTCAATCAAAAAAGGGAACCAATGTTTTACTGCTGCTGTTTTACAAGATTATTCTGACACAATATGGTAAACATGTTATCACACATGAAACTAGATGAGAGAAAGACCACATCTGTAGGATAGTTTTAATTTCTTTCATCAAGTCGTGAAACACTGCCTATTGCTGATTAATCATCAAACTATGTTTGTACTTCATTGATCCTTTTAGATCATTTTAGAACAGGAGACCAGAGAAATGAAACAGAAATTACACAACTGTTACTATTTATTTTGTTCATAGTGTTCATCACTATGATTTGTTCATCATAGTGGCTAGTTTAACTTTGGCATAGGCCAATTACAGATATTGCAGAATACATACTTGAGAAAATTCATCATTGATCTTGGGTCAGAAACCATATAATATAAAGGGTTTAACAAACCTTAAAGTACAGCTTAAAACACTTTGACATTGTTATGATATCTCTATTGGGGATGTGCTTTGCACCCCAGAACCTATTTTTACCATTATTTTACTTTGCCATGACTAAACTAGATTGCTGTGGATGCCATTATCACCCATAAGTATAAGATATTAGTTATATTTCTCATGTGACAACAACTCAGGGCATCTGTCTCAGAATTAGCACACGTTACATTTTTAAATATTCCTATGGACTTTGGCTTTGCCTGCATGGGGCGTGGTCATGATCTCCGTACAGCTGCCTTGTACAGAGAGGAACAGCCTGATAGTCACTGTTAACCCGGCCGTTTGGTCTGTTCTGGCAGTGGGGATATGGCCGGGTATGGCCGATTAATCTAGGTTTCAGCATCGGGCAGCAATTTATTGGATATCCCTTTGTTTCTCTGAGCATAAACTTGCTAGTCTGTAAGAACATTGTGAAAGGTTTCTTTTTTTCAGTGTTGGGGTTTGAGTTTTTCCCTGAAAGCAAGCAGTACATGATCAATATCCAGCAACGAAAGCTGCCATTGAGTGTTTGCAAAATAAACCCTGGGGTGAATCGATGTTAGAAGTTTTATAACAATGTCAAAGTGTTTTGCCTGTATTAGTCCTTGAATAGATTAGTTGTCATCTGGTTAATAAGTACAATGGTCTTGACAAAAAAAGGACCTAGGGATGCATGATGTGGACTTTTTTCATCCAATACCAATAACAGTTCATTACCTGCTTCCCACAACCAGCACCGATAAGATCTCTCTATCTACTATGTCCACACTAGGGCTCCACTCAGGTGCAGAGGTTTGACATCAAAAGCACGACAACAGCATGCTGTGCTCAGTACATAATGTTGGCTTCTAAATGATCGGCTCTATTAGCTATAATTTGATTATCAGAATTATCCATTATCAGCCGATCATTAATCGGACAGATATTTGTGGTGCATCACTGAAGGGACCCAATGCTTGATTTGGGGTTCAGACAACATATCCGTGCCCTTACGATGAGGTATAAGGGGGCTTGGCGTGGTTGAGGTGCCTTTAGCGAATAATGACTGTACTAAAAGCTTGTGCAAATCTAAACTAATCTAAAGCCAAACTAATTTATCAATGAATATATCATGTGTTTGTCTTCTACTACTTGCAGATGTTAAAGGCAGTGTCTATTTTGGGTCAATGTCACGCACTTAAAGAAATGAAGTTGAAAAAGTTAAAGTAAAAAAAATAAAATCCAGCCCAGACTTTTTGGATAACTGTAGATAATGGCAGGTAATGAATCACTGCAATGAAGAAAGAATCCCTTCAGGAATGTAGATATTTATTTTAAGATGTAGGCTTTGTTTGAAAGTTCCGGTGGTGGATTGTGCAATCAAGCAGAGCTGTTTCTCTGGACATGTAGCATCGCTATAAAGTAATATACTGTATATGAAGTAATATATATATATAAGCAATATATTCAGAATTCCAAGGTAAACATCCAAGTACTCTGTTACAGCTAACACCCCTGTAATAAAATATTTGATCAGTCTCATTCAAAGGATTATTTTCACTGAGGCATACTCCCTTTAATTATCATGAGCAATCATTATCATGAGCAATTATCACAGTAGGCCTACCTCTCAATTTGATCTCATCATTAAATGCGTCATCCAATACACATGGCCTCTCCTCAATTGTTATTTGTTATTTTTATTATTATTGTTATTTTGAGCTCCATTTTTGTTTGTATGCAGCAGTTCTAATTGAACATTCCCTTGAACGATGTCTTGATAGCATAGTCCTGACCCTTGGATATACAGTATAGGATACCACACGAGGATGCCATTAGAAGTCCATCATGCATTGCCGGGGCCACCTACTCTCATGTAGGTGTAATGCTCAAGAGCTGTGGCTGATGGGTCAAATAATTAGTCCTCAGAGATCATCAGTGTCACAAAGGGAGGGGATTCTGCTCCAACACTTGGGAACAGAAACACTCAGACAATATTAATCAACACTGATTTAGAATAGAATAGAATAGAATAGAAATACTTTATTAATCCCAAGCTGGGAAATGTCAACGTAGCAGCAGCATTAGAATATACAGAATGCACAGAATGGATGAATTAGAAATAAAAAGTATAAAACTAAATATAAATATAAAATATAAACTAAAAATGTAAACTAAATATAATCTGAACTAATTTAGTGCAATATTTTAAGAAACAGTGTACAGAATATAATGAAATGAAATGAAATGAAATATAAGATGCAAGGAGACTGTTGCAATAAGTTATTGGCTGTTATTGTACAGTGTAATGGAATGTGGTAGGAATGATTTCCTATATCTGTCCCTTCGACAGCGGAGCTGGAGCAGCCTGTGAGAGAAGGTGCTCCGCTGTCTGACCACTGTTAGATGGAGAGGGTGCTGATCATTGTCAATGATGGATAACAGTTTTTTCAGCATTCTCCTCTCCACCACAGACTCAAAAGATTCTAGCCCGAGACCTAGTACAGAGCCAGCCTTCTTGATGATTTTATCAAATCTTTTGGTGTCACTGGCTCTGGTGCTGCTGCCCCAACACACAGCAGCAAAGAAAATGGTGCTAGCAACAACAGACTGGTTGAAGATCTCCAACATCTTACTGCACACGTTGAAAGATCTCAGCTTCCTCAGGAAATAGAGTCTACTCATCCCCTTCTTGTATACAGCCTCGGTGTTAGATTTCCAGTCCAGTCTGTTGCCGATCACCACCCCCAAGTATTTATAGTCCTCCACCTCCTCCACCACGTCCCCCCTGATCCGTAGTGGCTGTGGAGGCAACCCCTTTGTCCTCCCGAAGTCGATCACCATCTCTCTGGTCTTGTTGACATTCAGCCTCAGGTGATTCTGTTCGGACCAGTCCACACAGTTGTCCACCAGTGTCCTGTACTCACCCTCCTCTTCACCTCTTATACACCCGACAACAGCTGAGTCATCAGAGAACCTTTGCAAGTGACATGACTCAGAGTTGTACTGAAAGTCAGTGGTGTACAAGGTGAAGAGGAAGGGAGAGAGCACAGTTCCCTGTGGAGCTCCTGTATCACTGACCACCACGTCAGACAGTACACTGCCCAGACGGACAAACTGTGGCC
>OMKI01045748.1:3460-13954 GCA_900302315.1 Phycis blennoides
GTTTTGGTTCCAACAGCTAAAGGCCGTTCTACGAAAGCTAACATAAACCAGACGTCCCAGTCTCCGAGTCTGATGGCAACCATATGGAAACAGTGACAATAATGCAGAAACAGAAACACTTGGAAGAATGCATGTGTGGATGTCTGTGTGTATATAAGTAGGTGTGTGTGCATGCATGCATGTGTATGCAGGTGTGTGCATGCATGTGCGTGTGCAAGCGTGCGTGCTGGCAAGCTCCGAGAAATAAAGAAATATACAGCTGATGTTGGAGGCCATCCAGCAGCAGGTTGTGTACTCTGGCCTTCAGTACGTGTGTTTGTCCACTTAATGACCTGGCATCAGCCAAGCCATATGGCCACTTCCGTCTGTCAATACCAAACATGTTAATGTTCGTATTCATTGTTGTTGTTTCGAGGACAAACAATAGACTTGAGAACGGAAGCCAGAATAAATCTATATGAGACTACGAGTTTTGGGTACCGTCTTTTGACCACATACTAATTGGGGGCTAATTGGGGAGGGAAGTAACTGTGGGAACATCTTCTCTGTATAACGTCCTATATAACAGAAGAGCATGAGAGTTGTTGTAGTGCACGTAAAACCCTCTAGATGGACTATAAAGTCTGTGTCCTCCAAGGAGGTCTTAATGTATCAGTAAAATAGTATTAAGGGCATCTTTTAGGAAGAACACTTCAATGGCAACATTACTTCAGCTACAAAATGCTCTTCACTTCATGGTCTATTTTATTCACACACAGAGGACTGATTGGGACTAAGCTCTGTATGTTTCATTCATGTTTCATTTTTTAGAGGTAAATGGGATTCCCTAACTTGAATGCATATATATATATATATATATATATATATACATACAGTATCTATGGATGTTATAGTTGGTGCTAAATGAAGTGTCTATCCATAAGCACATAACAAGTAAATGAAGCAGAAACGATTCCATGGTCCATATGTCTGCATGGAGAACAGAAATTGATATAACAGATTAATATTGGAATGTCAATGGAAACATACACTGGGGACCGTGGACGAATGCCTCTGAAAAGTAGGTGTGATGGTTCAGCTCCACTCAGTGAGGAGAAGACAAATAAGCTACGCTAGTAAGCGATGTGTCCTACATCTGATGAGACACTTTTTTAAATATTTTTTTTTACCTTTATTAGAACAAATCTCAAATTGTTACTTTTCTTTCGACACACTCAACATCTGTGCAGACAGTGACCTGAGCGGTCTATATGCTGATCAGTGTCTACATCATGAACCTTACCCTATAATATATATTACACTGTCATTGTAGACATTATTATATATAAAAGAACCAGGGTTGATAGGATTAATATTCATGTTAACATGAGGAATTTCCATATTAATCAGTTTCGAGACCGCAAGGAGAAAATCAAAAGCAGATGAGCCGTGACCTTATTAACTATATGGAGGATACTCATAAAAGGGAATGAATAATTATACCCCACTGTGAAGAGGCATGTTTTAATGAATATGAAAGTGGAGAATTTGTGTAGAGTAACGTGCAGACAAACAGTTGTTGTGCACGTGACCGCAGCTTTCAGGGTATGCAATCGTGTGTGAAGAAAAGCGCACAGAAGAAGAAGAAGGGGAAGATTTTATGACTGTAGGGAAAGTACCTTGTTCCTGCTGCTTTTTGGCGGCAGCAGCTTTCTGTGCCGGGGAGTAGAAGGCAGAGAGGACGCTGAGAGAGCTGACCAGCTGACTCTGAATAGAGCTCATCTTGGATGGGCCCGCTTTCCCCGTGGGCTTGCCCGCTGCCACCGCTGCTGCCGCCACTGGTGCAGAGGCTGCTTTCCCCGCAGGCTTGGCTGGTGTTCCCTTGGCTGGGACGGCCCTTTTCCCTGTGCTTTGTTTCGGCGTGCTGGGCCCTTCCTGCTGGCCGGGCGCAGCTTGTTGAGCTCCAGAACCACCACTCCCTAGCTGGGCCCACTGCTCGCCCAGGAGCCCCGTCAGCCTGGTAACCACCTGGCCCAGGGCCGCTGGGGAGGTGGGGGACTCACCCGAGCCTCTGCGAGAGGACTGGGCCTCGCCGGCCTCACGACGCAAGGCCTGGGCCTCGGTGGAGCCGCGGTGCTGGGCCGCCTCGCTCGAACCTCTGCGAATGGTTTGTGTCTCGCCGGAGCCTCTTCGGGATGGTTCCTTCTCACCAGAGCCCCGAAGGGGGCCTGTTGGCTGGCCTTGGTGGGTCTCACTTGACCCCCGGCGAGCAGGGTGGGTCTGAGACTGAGGTTGAGAGGACTCAGCGGATCGCCGACGCGTAGGCTGAGGCTCCTTGGACTCCCTGCGAGACACAGATGTCTGGGACTGGGGCGCATTGTGGGTATCACTCGACCCTGGGGAAGAGGGCTTTTTCTGGGCTCGAAGCTTTGGTTGTGGCTGTCGGTCATTGGATGCCACAGAGGGCTTTCGGGGTTGGGGCTGGACCTCGGCCAGAGACTGAGCCTGGATCTGAGGGGAAGACTGCGGTTCGGAAGATGTTTTTGAGAGGTTTTGGTTCTCACTAGATGCTGCCCCAATAGGCTGAGGGGAGGCTTGAATCTGCAGGGGTACCAAGGCCTTTTCCTCTGCCGGGGGTAAAGGAATGGGGACGGGATGAGCCTTAGCTTGCTGAGGTAGAGTATCACCGGATCCTCTCTGTGGACGTACAGGCGGAGCTTGAAGCTGAAGTTGGGAAGACTGCTCGGTTGTAGGCGTCCGGCCTCTCTGAGGCCTCACTGGAATGACTGCACCCACATAAGAACTGTCTGTGACGACGGCGACGCTGGCGCTGTCAGTGACCATGGTAGTAACACCTACGATGAGCTTGTCTGTTGCAGTTTCCATCTGTTCCAAAGCCTTCAGAGCATCTTTCTCTTTCTCAACAGCTGTTACCATGCCACTTGTCATTGCTCTAGTTTCAAAATCAGACTGTAGTGTGAGACAAAGTTTTGTATCTTTAATGACTTCAGTTGTTGCAGCATCACAGGTCTGTCCATCTTTGATCTTGTCATCTGGAATCATAATTGCCATACTCTCTGCAACTACAGAGACGCTCTCTGAGATTAAATTGTCTGTGGCCACACAGACAACACGGAGATCTTGATCAGTATTTCCATCGTATCCACTTTCTCCGCTTTCAGTGACTACAACATCTCTGAGTACTAATGCTTGTTCCTCTATATTTCTCACTGGATTGCCATTCTGCCGTCTGTCTCTTTGTGTGTCTGTCTCTGTCTGCTGGTCTGTCCTTGGTGCCGCCACCGTCTCTGTCACTCTGTCTACAGTATCAACCCTCTCAGTCTCCGTGCCGCGGTCTACACTACTGGCCCTTGGCCTCATTGGATGATTGGTCATCGAGGGTCCTTCGTCAGTCTCAGTGACTTGATTGACCCTGTCGGCCGTGGGTGTTTCTGTCATTTGATCCTGAGTGTCAATCCGTTCGGTTTCAGTCCCCTGGTCGACACTATTGGCTCTCTGTCTCGCTGGAGGTGCCACTTCTGCTTCCGCCTCGACTAGTTCTAACTCTGCTTGTTGATGTATACTTCCGACCATGATTCTGGGTATGCAAACCTCGATACAGATTCTGTCCGTGTCCGTTCCCTGGTCCACAGTACCGGGACACTCAGTCTCCGTCTCCTGGTTGGCAAAGCCCACTCTCTCCATCACGGTTGCTCTGTCCACACTCGCTCTCCTTGCCGTGCTGCGCGGCTGTGTGGTACACACCTCTACCCGCACCCCCTCGCTCAGTTGAAGAATCCTCACGTCTTTCTGCTTGTTATCCTCAATTTGTTCCTTCAAAAGGCCTTGGGTTCTCTCCAACTCTTGGCTAGCTTGGGTTAGTTTAGAGTCAAGCATTGTGAGCTTGTGCTGGAGTTGCTGGAGACTAGTTAGGTCGGCGTCACTACTGTTTGGCTGACCCTTGAGCTCCTCTTGCTTCGGTGATTGGCCACCTGGAACATTGCTACCATCCCCAGCTTCTTCTGTGGTCACTTGAGGTGACAATTGCTGCGATGTGAGGTCTTGGGGTAATTTATCCCCTGTGTGCTCTATGCTTTGTGGTTGAGATTTCTCTGAAGGCTGTGTTTTACACCTTGGGACATTTCCTACCTCTCCCTGTGCTAAATTACTAGATTGTGATTTTTTGTCAATCTGTGACACTGTGCTGTTACTTGAACCTTCATTCTCCTCTACCGGAGCTCTGGTTGAAGACTCTAAACATGTCTTTAGTTGATAAAGGACAGCCGAGCCTTCTGAAGACTGGCCGTCTTCTAGCCTAGTTACTGAATCAGCCCTTGGGTTTGTGGAAGCTTGTGCCTGAGCCTGAGCCTGAGCCTGTGCCTGTGCCTGAGCCTGAGCCTGAGCCTTGGCCTTAGCCTGGAGCTCCAGTAGCAGACGTTCTCTCTCCTCTCTCAGAGAGCAGATCTGGGCCTTAAGTTCCGGGATGGTTTTGACCTGTTCTTCTAGCTCTCTGACCCGCTTCAAGGCTACTGTGATTTGTTGGTGCAGCCCGGTGCGGTCTTGGGGCAAAGATCGCCTCTCTGCTAGGTCCGGTGATGCGCGGAATACATTCTCGGACGACCCATTCTCTGGCGTTACAACCACCCGGTCAGGGCTGCTGGAGTCGGAGCCCTTTCGGTGCTGTACGGTAATGGGCATGCTAGAAGCCCTTAGCAAATTGGGCCGACTCTGAAGGCCCAGAGGCCTTTCTTCCAGCCCCCGGTGCCCAACGTTGACCTCGTCTCTGGGCTTGTTGGTGACATAGCCGCTCCCCTGCATAGAGCCAGAATCACTGGGCCTGAAGTCAAGGATCTGCTGAACCTCCATCACCCGGGATTTCGGCTTAGGGCCGAGGGTGGACGTGGCAGTCCAAGAGTCCTTGTCTTTAGGCACCGGCCGGACTCCATGCCCGGGTAGACTGAAGTTCCTGGGAAGAGTGCTGAATTTGGGGCCCTTGATCCTGCGGTGGATGTGGACCCTTTTGATGGTGTTGCCTTTTTCAATGTCATCAACGTATTTGAGGAAGTCGAGGTCGAGGTGGAATCCATAAGGAGTCTCTACTGAATAGGGCAGCTGCTTCCTGGGGACGCCCTCACCGGCCTTTGATGAAAAGCCGTTTGCTGGAAAACAAAAATCAATGGATCAATCAATGAGTCAATCAATGAAACGATAGATAAGATCAAACTGCTAAACCTATTGCTAGTTAAACTAATGCAATTACCATGCTTAGTGCAGCTATTACCCCTGATAAGAAATAAATATGCCAATATGCCCTCTCTGTCCAGCTATGCAATGGACACTTTCACAGATCAATTGTAGGGTAAATTAACTTTATTTTTACTTTTGGCCAATTTTATTTATGTCTGGTGCAGCACCAGCATGGTCAATGTATATTTACTTGACTAGTTGTGTCTGTACTTGTGCACTGCCATTCCTAAATCGAACAGACCCACAAGTAATGTTTCCTTAATAATGAATGAGCTACACCTGTTTTTCCTAGTGTTTAATGGGTCTATAATAAAAGGGTGAGGCTCAGGGTTAAACAATGCCCTCAAGCAATCAGAGATATTTGCAACTCAAAAAAAGAATAAACTACAAAACCAAACAGATTCCATAATACAAATACTACCCCTCCATTCGACCCAGCCTCCTCGTGCGGACTACACTGCACACATGATGTTTTATGATGCTAAACCAAAACACCTAGTGAGGTTTAATGAGCATGCAGCAGTTGCACCAAAACACACTCATCTGTATGCAACATGTGCTTCACACCAACATATGCCTCTGAGAGTGGGCCCCAGACGCTTCATTTGGAGCAGGCCTGTCTGCATGTGATAAAAAAAACCTAATCCTAATGATTAACATTGTTACACCACATAAATGATGATGGTCATACAGACGGGCCAGGAAATCAATACAGTCACACTAACGCCATGGGAAGAGGAGGGGCTTTCGGCCTCACTTTGAATGTAGTACTCGGTCCTATATCGATTGTGCGCCTTGACTGTTGAACCTTGCTCACTATTGTTTGGATAAAAGTGTCCGGCCAAATGACTTCCTGCAGACGGTGGTCTAGATGTCGGCCTCCAGTGGCAGAGCCCAGTGTGTCTGAGGCCGGTGTCATTGAGTGTCAAACAGTGGACCCCTCAAGCTTGTTAAATACAGGTTCGGTGACTCACCACTTTTCTTGTCCATCATTGGAGTTCACAGTCATGGGTAGTTTTAGTTTTGTTCTGTGTGGTTTGGAGTCGGCCGCCTTGGGGAGAAAGAACAATAGAATCAAAAAAACACACAGCTGGGGTATGAAACTGAACTCCAACCTATTATCAAGGCGCGAACTGCGCTGGTGCACATTGTGGCGTTGTGTTGAACAACCCTGCAACAGTTTTCAGATGGAGTGACAGTAGGGCCAGCAATACAACGGCTTGCATTAACCAGACACCGACAGCAAGTCTTTTGTACACAAAAAGAGCTGTTTTTGAACTGGAAAGTATGTATATATATACAGTATATGTATGAATATTTGTTTAGTTTTTTCTTTTCCAGCTTAGTATTGATTTTTTTTATTGCGAAAACCACAATAAGAGGCTGGATTTGTAGCAGGACTTTCCCGTAGTAGTCTATACAGCCGGAGTGAGTCATAGAGAGGATCATTTGGCCCGTCAAACCACGGATGGAAATAAATGCTGACGGCAACAAAAATGAATCGTGGGAAGTTCGCATTCAGTTTTCAGACCGAGCTCACAATGCATTCTGCTTTGAAGGCCAAAATCTATGCTGCAAAATGCAGACATTTAATGACAAAATGATGTTCTATCATTACATGTCTGCGGTAAATATTCTACACTGTCTAAGATTTAAATAGTAAAACAACGTGCAAAAGATTCATTATCTTGTCACACACACACACAGACAGAAACGAGTCAGACACACACACACACACGCAAATGAATCAAAAAGTATCATTATGTTTCATTTTCATTAATCAATGTTTTTACCAGTAACACATTTGCCACCTTATAACAATAATCAATAATAAAACCTAATAATAACAACACACAACAGCCCACGTCACTTTGAGTGGCATGTTATTGCAAACATATAATCTGACTCTCATTATGAAGCTAAACACAAATTAAGCACTCAATTGCCGTGGCGATGACAACAAGCGAAAACGCATTCCCAGCCGGAGGTCCATGAAGGTAAACACAGACTAACAAACATTACTGGTTTCCTATTTCTTAACACGTGCTGAAACGAAGGCTATTTAATACAGTTTACGCACTAATGTCGTTCTTCACTTTTTGTTCTTGCTGCTGTGCCCTTTAAATGAAACGCCACATTCATAAAAGCATTCAGAAAAGGCTACAGCCGAACCCTACTCCTCCGTTCCCTTCGGACTCCTTCCTCCCATGTCAATAATGCAGTGTCCTACTCCAGTTCTGCGGTACAGAACCCCCTCCTGGAGGCGAATGAAGGACCCCTGGTGCCAAAGTGGCAGGCTTCATGGTGCCATGGTGTGATCACATGGGCCGCCCTCTGTCGACCTCACCGCTCGCCATCGGAGAGACCCGCAGAACACTCTCGTTAAAGTGTTTCCTGTTGCAGGCAGGCCGGGCTCCTCCGCACCGACGTTAGGAGGGATGTGTCATCGTGAGGCGGCTTAAGGCATTCCTTCATAAAGCCGCGTGTGACGCCTTATTGCAAGGCAAGTGTTTTTTGCTGGTCAGTCATGCAGTCAATCAAAATGACAGCCAGCCCACCCCGGGCTCTGGTCTCAGTGCATGCCGACAATGTGCTCTTTTCAGATGGCTCCACACACATGGGACAGCTCAACGGGGGATAGGATAGGATATCTAGAAGAGAGAGGATCTAATCTATCTCGAAGCACACACCACCGGTCAAGTTATTTATCACTGCTGTTATGAGCAATGGGCTCACAGCGCACATACGCACACACACACGCGCGCACACACATGGACACAATGACTGACAGCCTATACGTTCAGCCTGTGACACCGAATGGTGGCTGCTATGGCAACAGCCATTCAATGTAGCTTCCTCTCGGTATGTCCTGGGGGAGGGGGGGAGAGAGAGAGAGAGAGAGAGAGAGAGAGAGAGAGAGAGGCCATCCCCTGGGCAGTCCCAATACTACCGCGACTACAATCAGCACACTGTCCAGAAGGCTTAATTAGCTAGATTTGCGAACGGAAGAACGCGGCTGGTAATTGCCGCGTAAAGTACAGGCCGACCCCGACGGCAATTAAAAACACAGTGGGCTGGCAAGAGAAACGCTCCTTAATTAGCCCTTGTCAAATTCATTGGAGGAGGGGGAGAGAGAGTGTGTGCGTGTGTGAGGGAGAGAGAATGTGAGAGAGAGATAGAGCGAGAGAGAGCAGAGGGGAAGGCAGTATACGAGCAAAAAACGCTAAACTAAAAATAATCCTGGAAGCAAAAAAATAAATAAAACGCTTACAATCCATAAAGTGGAAGGCCCTGCAACGCACTGAGCTCCTGCTCTAACAAGGAAGATCTCGCTAACTTCATCTGGAACCTCACTATGCGGGTATTTCAGCCGCTTTAATTAAACCCCTCCTTGAACTTCTTGTGGCTAATGAAAGCCTCCAAGTGACGGAGATAGCTGCCTTCACTTTTCAATGAGTGACACGACTGAAGCGCATCGCTGACACAGTTTGAGCTGACGCGTGCGTGCGTGTGTGTGTGTGTGTGTGTGTGTGTGTGTGTGTGTGTGTGTGTGTGTGTGTGTGTGTGTGTGTGTGTGTGTGTGTGTGTGTGTGTGTGTGTGTGTGTGTGTGTGTGTGTGTGGTTTGAGTTCACTCGGGGGTTTGCGGTTGAGTTTCTGAGTTGTGACGAAATAGCATTTCACAGCCCTGCGGCTAGCTCGTCCAGTTAGCCGCTGACAGTTAGCCTGGGATGGCACCTTGACGACGGCCCGTCCGCGTGGAGTCGAGATCGACAATGACAGGTCAAGGTTCGGCTAACACGAACGCTGCGCCGGCGGCTTTGGGCTAGGCTGGGCGACGCTATGCTAGGCTATGCTCTGCTAGGCTAAGCAATGCTCGGCTAGGAGGGCCCAATATATTTCTCCGCGCGGTATTGTGTTCCACTTTCTTTTCACGGCGTGTGTACACATTAATCACACAGCACCAAGAGACGCGCCGCAATATCACCGAAAATTATCTGTGGAAAGTGTCTCGGCATTTCATCGGCGCATTGTTCACTCTGTCAACACACGGGAAAACCATCCTCCCAGCAACGCACTGGAGGACCCCCTGGCCGTGGGGGCTGGCGCCCGGCATCGCCGTCCCCACAAGCCTGACGCCTGGCATCGCCGTCCCCACAAGCATGACGCCTGGCATCGCCGTCCCCACAAGCCTGACGCCTGGCATCGCCGTCCCCACAAGCCTGACGCCTGGCATCACCGTCCCCACAAGCCTGACGCCTGGCATCGCCGTCCCCACAAGCCTGACGCCTGGCATCACCGTCCCCACGAGCCTGACGGTGATGAAAATGTGCTGAAATGACGAGGGCCCGCGAGGCTGAGAGGGCTAACTTTTATTTCTTTATGTTTGCAGAGCACGACGGCAGCAGAGGTAAAGGAGCCCGCCCGGACGGCCAACTGTTTCCATGTCGTCGGTGGACTACGTTGTCACTGTAGCTGCCGTTCATGAGCCCGGTGGGGGTTACGGCAGCCGGCTGCCAGGAAGTGGAACGAGATGTGTGCTAGCCGATGTGGTTTCACATGACATGCGGTGTAATGTGGCGATGTGGAGAAGTATTAATTGAGTGATACACATATCAATTGAATGATGGAATTAGACTAATACCCTGAGAGCTGCTACACACAGCCGCTACACACAGGTACTACACACAGCTGCTACACACAGGTACTACACACAGCCGCTACACACAGGTACTACACACAGCCGCTACACACAGGTACTACACACAGGTACTACACACAGATACTACACACAGGTACTACACACAGGTACTACACACAGCTGCTACACACAGGTACTACACACAGGTACTACACACAGGTACTACACACAGGTACTACACACAGGTACTACACACAGCCGCTACACACAGGTACTACACACAGCCGCTACACACAGCCGCTACACACAGGTACTACACACAGCCGCTACACACAGCCGCTACACACAGTTATTACACACAGGTACTACACACAGGTACTACACACAGCCGCTACACACAGGTACTACACACAGGTACTACACACAGCCGCTACACACAGGTACTACACACAGGTACTACACACAGCCGCTACACACAGGTACTACACACAGGTACTACACACAGCCGCTACACACAGGTATTACACACAGGTACTACACACAGCCACTACACACAGCCGCTACACACAGGTACTACACACAGGTACTACACACAGTCACCTGGACACTGCAGCAGGAGACCATGTGA
>OMKI01045766.1:16022-26022 GCA_900302315.1 Phycis blennoides
GTTGCATGGCAACGTAGATTTTTCCAGTCTCTCCGCTGACACTTTGGTTGGCTCGCCTCTGCTGGCCAACAAGAGAGCCTGGAGGAGGACCCCGACAGTAATGAATCAGTGGTGGGTGGAGCTTCAGCTGCGATTGGGCGCATAGAGAGGGTAGTAGTAGAGGGTGTAGGAGTAGAGAGTGAGAGAGAGAGTAGAGGGTGTAGTAGTAGAGAGTGAGAGAGAGTAGCGGGTGCTCAACTGACGTCCGGATGTAGTTGCAGGCCTGGTCGGGGTCGGTGAACGTGCCCCAGCGGGCCGTTGGGATGCCGTGGCGCTCCATGAAGGCCTTGGAGAAGCTCTTGCTGGCCTCCAGCTGGGCAGCCCGCGCGGAGGGGCCGAAGCACGCCACGCCCGCGGCCGTCAGGTCGTCCACCATGCCTGGGGGGGGGGGCGGGGATTTAACCTTGTTACTGGTCGAACACAGGGGCACCGGGCTGCCTTTTCACAAGGAGCAGTCGGGGAAAAACTGTGACACGCAAAGAAAGGTCGGGATTGAAACATGACATCCCTCGAGCCGTGGTAAATTTAGTTGAGGTGGGGATCGAACCGCACAATAAATATATATACACCGGAAATAAACACTAAAAATGCTGCTTTTTCTCTAAATTGAAAGAAATCCTTTCAAATTGTGTTCCGTATTTGTGCATCGTTTTTTTCCATGTTAGCGTAGCTGAATTTTAGGCTATATTTGAGCAAAATTGGCTGAGTGTAGATAGAGCCCCATGTGAGTCTGTCCATCAGGACTAGGTTTGTGTTTCTGGGTTGCTTTAAGCCACCAGAAAGAAACGGTCTAAAAGAGATCAAACCAAGCTGGTAGTAAGATATCAGAGCAAGACCAACTTAAAACAACCAGTTACTGGAATTGATCGATACACTGAAAAGACAGAAGCTAAATTACCGGGCCTCATTCTCAGTTGTTCTGTTCGACACATGATTGATGAGGTGTAATTGATCTCATCTGACATCGTAGTCAGCATTGTTGTTGTGATGAAGTGTGATGAAGTGTGAACATGTAAAAAGTATCGAATGTTTTTATTACAACTCATGGGGAATCATTGCCAGTGGACAGAAAGTGATATCTTAAGACAGTGATAGAGAGGAAGATAAAAAAAAAAGACCAACTTCATCACTGACTGTTCCGCAAGACACAAAATAATAAAATCTGTCTAATGTGTCAGAGAGAGTGGACGGTCAGGGGCATTTCAGTCACAACCTACATCGTACAGATGTTACAAATAAACACCACAATTTGTCAAAAAATCTATCAAAAGGTAGTTATTCAGCCTTCTTTTAATCAAGCAGTGTGTAATCTTTTTCAGTGTAACATCTCAAACATATCTCTGTGATTTGCATCTAAAACAGCTAAAACATTTCACTGTTATAGTCTTACTCTCATGTTCTAATGTTTTTCTTTTAGATTTATGTCTTTAATTAAATTTTAACTGAGAAGAACTACCCTCTGTTTTACTGTGCATTTGATAAATAAAACTTTTGAATCTTCACCCCCCCACAGCACAGCAGTTTTGCACAAAAGCAGTACCCAAATAAAGTTTGAGTGATTGAATCAGAGACGGAGCAGGACTCACCTGCGGCCAGGGGCACCTCGGGACCCACCACAACCAGGCCCACGTTGTGGTCCTTGCAGAACTGGGCCAAGATGGTGTGGTTAGTCACTGAGACCTCTGGAGGAGGAGGAGGAGGGGGTAGAGAGAGAGAGAGAGAGAGAGAGAGAGAGAGAGAGAGAGAGAGAGAGAGAGAGAGAGAGAGAGAGAGAGAGAGAGAGAGACAACAGGACAAGATTTAAAGTGGCTTTGTGTCAATGTGTTTGGGTTCAACATCTGAGAAATCTGATATACTTCACTATGCAGACAGATAATACATCACTAGCTGATCATACATCACTAGTCTTTTGGTGCACTAAAAAGGGTGCCTGTGATGTGATGAATTTTCACACATACCTAGTAATCGTGAATACCTGTTGAAGATCTAATATCTTTCTACTTCTGACTTGAAAATGGGTGATTTTTTTTTTTTTACACCACCATGGCAGTGTTATGCTGCTGTAATTTACACTTTTGATGTAGTTTCCTGTCATTGTAAAACTAGTGACAGCCCTACCCCAGGGCAGCCACTAACATTGGCAAACAAATGTATTTTATACATACTCTCAACAACAATGCATGCCTGCCTAGTCTCCATTTTTGGCTATTCAATATATCAGGTCCCAAAACATTGCCAAAACACATAACATAACAATGTTTGTATAAAATGATTATAAGAAGGATGAAATGACTACATAACATGTTTCGATAATGTTGTTCTAAACATTTATGGTTGAGTTCTCATGAAAACAACTGCACCATGTAGGTCTGTAAAAAAATAGTTTGTGTTTGGACATCTTGAATCCAAAGAACGCATTCATTTCAATAAAGCACCCATCATTGGTATTTAAAAAGAATGATTTTAAGGCATAATATTCAACAGGTCTCTACAAATTAAGCCCATTAAAATTAAGCCCTAAAATTGAGGAAACAAGTGTTCTGTCATGTAGGTATTCACCAAGGTTGTCAAGTGTGAATTGTTGTAAAGTTGTTGTATATACAAGGGTTGAGAAAATTTGTTTTTAGGAAAGGAATGTGTGTGCATATGCATGTGTCCGTGCATGTGTGTGCGTGTGTGCAGGCAGAAGAAATAAGGCATTTTGGTGATTTTGTGTATTTACCAGAGTTGCGGATCTTGCCGCAGTCAGCCGTGCCTGCGTTTCCGGGCGCCACCAGAACCTGCTTGATGTGGGGCGACTGGGCCAGCTTCCAGGCCAGGGCGTGTTCCCGCCCACCACCACCAATCACCAGCACACACTCCGCCATTGCAGCTGCTACACACAAGACGGACAGCCACCAGAACCAATCGGGTCAGACTAGGAACCAACACCAATTCCAATTTTCAAAAAAAGTCAGCAGTGTCGATTTGCATTTTTTCTATGAGATGAAAACGCTTTGGGATGACAGTTCTAGGAAGGGGGGGGGGGCATGTTATCCCCATGGTTACGACCCATACCAACTTTGTAATACTTTTGTTGTACCGTCGTTGCTGACGAGTGATAACGAGCAAAGTTATTGTGGTGCTTAACCCTCCCTCGGACCAAACACCCAGCGGACGCAGCGCCACACACCCAGAGACCTCGTCCCCGGTGTCCCCTTGCCATCACGTCGAAGAGTATACTAAAGGAACTCCGACATTACGGAAACAATGTCGCCAGTGTTCGGGGCAGAGCGCAACATTCAAACCTTTTGGCAGAGACTAGCAAACTATTGTCTTATTTTATGTGACCAAACGGCATAGATTACTACGTTGACTAATAAAAGGGGGGCATTTAGCAGACACTTTTGTCCAAAGCGACTTACAATCAGTACATTTGTGGGGTTTGACATGTGGACAGTTGGAGGAGGAGGGGGGATCAAGGGGATCGAACCGCCGACCCTACGGTTAGTGGACGACCTGCTCTGTCCACCCGCTCTACACACTGAGCTACTATCGCTATAGAACATATAACCACATTTAAAACAACCAAAATGATTTAGGGTTCACCGCCCCATTAATTAAATATGCAGTGCAGCAGCTGCTTAATTGCACGTGGAAATTGACCTAAATTAAAACGGACTCTGGATGGATTTCTAAGGAATTACTGACCTTTGAGAAGACCGAAGCCCACAACAGTTAAATATCACACTAACAAAAAGGACACTCTTACAAAGGGCAACAGTAATGATCAATCTTTTACCACAGTGATCATTAGTGCACGTGTCTTCCCCATGGATAGGGCAGGCAAGTGAGTCAAATGCACTTTTCCACAGGGTTTCCAACTCATTTATGTAGGCCTATTATTCCTTTTTGGTTGATATAGTTATTGCACCATGAGCTTGTTGAAAACAAAATTAAAGTCAAAATTCAGAATTCATAATGTTCTTAAATAAAAATAAACACGTGCTCTGAATTAATTGTTTGATTCATTTAAAAACAAAGAAAAGACTCAGAATAGCCCAACATGACCCTCCTCTCACTCTAAAGAGCCCCCCCACTAACCAGCGTCCATCGATGGGCCCAATCATCACAAGATGAAATGGGGTCTCAGTTGCAGGGAACAAAGCCATTAATGGAGACGTGTGCATTCTCCTGAATGTCACAGCCTCACTGCCTGGCCAGCGGTCGCCCTTCTCAATCGGTCTGACGTAGGGGAAAATTCAAATCAAGGCTAAGAAAAAAATACTAAGATCATTCAGGCCAATGTATCTTTTCGAACAGATTTCAAGTGTGCAATTCTGCAAAATATCAACATTCAACGATAATTTTTACATGGTTTAGCATTGGTTTCAAATGATTACCTCAATGTTTGCTCCCCCCTTGATTCCTTGATGTATATAATGTAACCAAATATGTCCATGTATGAACATGTACGTCTGCTATATAGTATGACATTCAATAATATTGACCACAATGAAGCACTGTGCAGATGAAAATAATGAGTCTTGGAAAGCAAACACAATTAGCTTTCTATTGACCTCCAAAACGGCAAACACGTTAGCAGTCCAAACATTAGAAAAAGGGTAGGAATATATAATGATGTTTGGATATCCTAATGCTCATGTTGAATGATGGAAGTCCAAACAAGAAGGAGTCTACCGGGAGAAGCCACAGATGGCGATTTTCCATTACATTATAATGGCCTGGCTCCACTCTGTGTTGGCACGGCAGGGATTTGAACCGCCATTAAGAACAGGCTACTGATTGAAGGTGTGTCTTGAGTCACACTCGTCTTGAGTCGAAGACACAACAATCTCAATAATCAAAATAATCTCAATAGCTCATTAAGATCTGATTTATATCAGATTAGTCCATTTTACACATTGGAAATGCGCTGAATGTCAATATTAGCAAGATATATATATATATATATATATATATATCAATATATTAGCAGGCTAATAGCGTGAAATATTGTCCAATGTCCAGTCTTTAGACCAAGACTAATCTGAAATAAATCTGTCCCATTTCAACAAGCCATTTTGCTTAGCAAAAGAATATCGTCAACTAAAATCACCACACTGCCCTTCTATTATAACCTTCATTATCCTTTTTAAATTAGGCTTATATATTATATGAGTCTCATACATAAGAACCACAGTTTATTGAAGATGTGGGTTTATGGCTCGTGAAATATCCCTGTGTGCATAACCCTGTGTATGTGATTTTACAAAGCACCAAATATTTGTGAATCGAGATACACACAATGTGTGCATCCTTGTTGGCAACAAATAATAAAGTACAATAAAAACTTCCACAGAGAAGCATAACCTCTGCAGTCAACATCAACCACAACCCAGACCTGTGGTAACAGGAAGAAACTGAAATTACTTACTTCAAATATTTGCAACTGGGCATCTTGGCTCAAAAAAATGGGGGACATTAGATGGGGAGATTGCTCTATTTTGAGCAATCTTTTGAAACGCCATTCCCCATTGTTTTTATTGGAATCATATCCTTTGCCAGGTTACATGTCGAAAGGTCAACGTTACCTTTAGTTCCGTTTTTTGTGTTTTCTGAAAAACCTGAAAAGATGACTTGGGCCATTATTTTAGGAGGGTGATGATATGAAATGCGCCAGACACATTGGCGTTATAAGTGAAAACCCTAACCCTCACTCGAACATCAAAATAAACCGCTGCTCAGAAGGAGCTTTATACTATATGTGCAAAGGAAGCTAAGCACTATTTCGGACGCAATCATCAAAATCAGCAGCTAACCAGATCGAGCTCCACACGTCCTCACACACTGTCACACCACTGCCTAGACAGGGTTTAAACTATCAGCACACACCTCACCCCTGGCGTCCCTTGGTCGTGACGTCGAAATTCAAAAGGTACTTGGACGTCACTGAAGAGACGCCACCTGCGTTCGCGGCAGAGCGCAGCGTTCACGTGGTGTTGTGAGAGGCCGGCAGGTTGACTATGTGTTGTGCGTACTTTACGCATAACATATGCTGATCACCATTTATCTTACAGAA
Source organism: Phycis blennoides (assembly GCA_900302315.1). Classification (NCBI taxonomy): domain Eukaryota; kingdom Metazoa; phylum Chordata; class Actinopteri; order Gadiformes; family Phycidae; genus Phycis; species Phycis blennoides. The sequence continues at coordinate 22,123 of OMKI01045766.1, forward strand.
GGATCTTTGTAATGACACCAATGTAATCACCAATCACATGTAGACAGAGTTAAAAGTATTGACACAGTATTTTCCTTATCATCCACTGGCACTTCTGACCCACCAATTATGTAATAAAGTGTAGAGGCAACAGTTACAGCCAGGAATCACCTGCAATGATTTTGATTAGGCCTAGGCTACTTGATTACTGATCATACATATCTACGGCCATATGGGTCGATTTGTCAACTCCAATAAAAACAGCAAAGAAGTAGAGGACTCGTATTTAAAAATATCCACTATAACGTTAGGCCTACATATTGGAATTGTCAGCTGGACGGAACGTGAATTTTGTGTTTTCCTTTATTAAACAAATACTTTTTTTTTTTTTTTTAATAAATGATGTAGAAATGGCACACATCTCTGCATGAACATTCCACCGAATGCAGGAAATTAAGTGTTTGAACCCAAACATTTGCTCCAGAGTCCTACCGCTTAAACGGTCAAAGTCTTGTGTGTAAAGTTACAAATGAGTAGTTTCACAAGGCGCGTGCTCTGCACTGTAATTAGTTCAGTCATTGATTGGAATCACTCACTCACATGACTCACATCGCCTTCACAATATTTAGAGACAAAAAAGCTACTCTTTAGTTCCCCCCCATGTTATTGGCTGCATCATCATCATCATCATGTACTTTACCAGTATTTTATAAATCTGTATGCCGATATCCAGATGGTTGATCAATATGTCAAATATGATACAATGAGACGATATGCAGTTTGACGCACGCGTTTTTTAGTATGAGCATGTCGTGAGGCCAGTGTTCATACTTTGGTCGATTTGGGTTTAGAAACATGTCATGTGAAAATGTGCATTTGTTCAGAGAAATACGTTCAGCGCTCTTCTACTACATAAACAAAGTTAATCAATGTTTTGAACGCGTTGGAGTTGAAGATGTTCCAGGCCATATTAGCACAAAAAGTTAGTAAATCAAAGTTTAAGTGAGGATCTACAGCGGGTTAAAATAAGCCATTTCTTACCTGGGATGTTTGGATATTATAGAGGCGAAAAGTTGACTGAAGTTGACTGTTGACTGAGTGCTCGGACAGATGTGAGTCCTGGGTTCACAGCAAGGCGACTGCTATCCTCCTCGGGCTGCAGAGAAACTATCAACGCAGACCACGTGTACCGACTCAAATGATTGCTGTGAGCAATGCTACTCTTACTGACTCCCTTACTAACCCGAAAGAATAACTGATCATTTAGGATGCATTAAGCGTGTAAATGCTTAAAAGTCTATTCGGTGTGGTATATATGCGTTTAATTCGCGCTGAGAACTACCTGTGGAACATGTTGCATGTTATTTCAACTTCCTTGCTTAGCACATTGCGCACCACAAGCGGAATAATGGGAATTGTAGTTCTTTCGGTTGATATCAGACTCAGTTGTAGTTTAATTCACAACCATTCATTATTTTCGATATTACAACATTCAAATATTTTACAACACACAAATATTTTACTTTTCGAAACGAAATGACGACATAGGACACTTTAATTGCTCATCTACATAAAAGGCCAAATAACATTATGAACTTTGCAATATTATTTGGCCATTTCTTCATCACAGTTTGGCTGTTTTAATTGCCATTTATCATTATTAACTGATGTAGGCCTAATCAAACACTTATTACTCGCCAGCTTTTAACTTAACACCAGGTCAGCTACTACAGTTTTACTGTTCATTTTCAGGACACTAATGAGAATGCATTAATTAAAAGGAAGAAGCTATTCAGACAAATCATGGAGTTCAGTTGCCGGGTAGGACAGTGTCACACAGAGGACAGTACCCAAGGGAAGAGCAGCTCCCACATGAGAGCAGCACGGCGGTTTTCTAAGCATTTAAGTAGAAAAATGTAAGCGCTTTATGTAACGCTACCATTTTATTTACTCCGAGGTGGCAGTAGTGGCTACTGCCACTGTAGTGGCGGCTGGTAATAAAAACGTTTTTCACAGTAATAGCGCAGACTACAACAGGTCAACAGCAAAAACTGTGTTTTTTGCTGTTTCCTTTGTGTCCTTTCGCGGGACTTTAGCGCTCCGACGACAACCGCGGCAGTTCGGGAGCCGAGAGAAGCTCCCGTCCGAAGTCTGAGTCTCGCCGGGCGAAGACGGTCACGCCCGAACTGTACGCTGCCGGGATCACGATGTGGCTCGTCTTCGACGCACTTCCGTGCTCCTCTTCCAAAGCCATCTGCCTCACTTGACCTTGGAGGCATGAAAAAAAGGTCAAAGGTAAAACAATGCACGTGTTTTAACAGAGGCATGAAAAATTACATTTAAAATTTTTTTTTTTATGAAAGGATGGCCGCTGATATTGGGTTCATTGGGACATTTCTTGGGCAGACAGGTGGACACACTGAAGATCCTGTTGTAAGTAAAGGTTTTATAGGCACTCGGGACGTTTTACAATCTGGTCAGAACCAAAAGAACCTGTTCAGAGTCAGGGTGGCTCCGGGGCGTAATGCCTCAGAAAAAAAGACGCACACATCCCTGATCTCGTACGAGGACGCAGTTGCAACAGACATCAAACCATTCAAATCAACTGCGTGATGGAACACCGGAGCACTCAGTGAACGTGCTCGGAATTCCCTTCCTGAAAATCGCAAAGAAGAAGAAAATTAAGGCAAAGTTAGCGATTCAGCTCACCCTCCACATCCAGGGTTTTCCAGCGGGGATCGGCGCCGCCCTCCTGTAGGCTGGTGGGCAGGTGGCAGGTGGGGCTGAATCTCTGCAGCACATCCTCCCGGCGAACCAACAACACGGACTCACTGCACAGCCGTTGGTGCAGCTCGCTCTCGCTCACTGTCCAGAAACACACAGGGGGATCCCCCGTGACGTGTCAAATGACGTCATTGACTGTGAGCCATCACCCGTGACATCATCAGTCGCGACGCCAGGGCCAAGGACAGCATCGGCGATGACATCGCCACCCACAACGGCGTCGCCATCTCTCTCTCTCTCTCTACCCACCCACTTCGACGGGGTTGGCCATGAAGATGGAGCTGTTGGGAGCCACACCAAACATGAGCTGGTGGTGCCAGGCGTCGGGCACCTCCTCGCCCTGGGGCACCGCCACCTGCATGTTCATGGTCGCCACGGGAACGCCCCCCCTGCGGATCCAGGAGGCCAGCCAGGGGCCGAGCCGCACCCTCCTCCGCGGGTGGAGGTGGAAGAAGCGGCCCGTCACCCTGCCTCCGCTCAGATCCTCCGCACCCGATATGAGCTGGGCGTGAGTGGCGCCTGGGACCGAGGAAATTCAAAATGGTGAAGCAACAGAAATGCGGACGACGAGCTTCAATTCATTAACCCCCTTATCGGTTTTTAACATCAATACATTAGTCATCAAACAATAATCTCTATTTATGGGACGTGCGATTTTGACCACAATCTGACATCCCTGTCCGAATTTCTTGACCTGGAATACTCAATGTGACAGGTGGTGGGATAGCTGACTCACAGGTTCCATAGAAGCTCTAGCAGTGTATATATCCCACGTTGTGTTTGACTTGATAACAAGGAGGTCATTTTAAAGAATTCCCCAGTAGCCTACTCTCACAAGACAGACTTTAGGTTAATAAACTCTGACGGCAGACAGCTTCAAATCTGGACGAACAGGATGTTTCACTTTCCTTCGCTTCATATTACTTTGAACCAATCATGTGGCTGGAGGCAGTGTTGGTGTGCATGATTGCAAACACAAACTCGGCCAGCGGTAGTAAAAGCGTCTGTAAATGTTTAGAGTCAACACCGTGTAGCCTGGATCCACCCCAATCAAGAACGATTGAAAGTTTAGTTTTTGAAACTTCTCACTTGTGATCGGAATGCATCGAAAAAGAAACAATAAGGAATTATAGACGA